>JAJQOW010000350.1:0-126632 GCA_037975125.1 Latrodectus hesperus | reverse complement strand
AAGTTAAACTACAGTGTTTCCGTGAGAAGTTTTCCATTCATTTTTTATTATAAATATTTTTTAAATCTGAATTCTATTAATGAAGTGGATATCAATTACTTTAACACAACATTAGAAGCCACTTAAATAAATGAAAGTGTAGTTGATTTGTGAGATTTTGGTCAGCGCTCTTGCCTTCGGTTCAACAGTTCGTGGGTTCGAATCCCACCTTTGATGTTGTAGTGGTTCGGAATCCACTTTAAAACCGTAGGTCCCGGTTAATTAGACATCTTGTTTAAAAAATTACCTTTGAGCGACAAATGAAACCAAACAAAACGTTGAGAATTTGTATACAAGTCCTCATTGAAAAGCTAATTCTGAATGCAAACATTCTGAGAAAACTCTTTATTATCACATGTTTCAATAAAATTATTAGCAAATCTTTGGTAATTTGCAATATAAACTGAAAAAACAGAGGAAAAGGTGTTAACGATGAATTTTTTGCCTTCAATGTTATAACACTCTTTTAAATCTGCAGTTTGTAAGTTGCAGCTTAACCAATAATTATTTAAAAAAAAATAAGAAACAATGTTATTTTCGTAGTGCACATGTAAATTGATGCATTAAAATATCGTGGGTTTTACATATTAACCAAATTATATTGTAAGCAAAGCAAAGTATCTTGTAATGATTTGTAATTATCAGTATTTATCTTTTAACATTATTGAATACTTTTTTTACACAATGTTCTCAATACGAACATTTAATTCTATCTCATTTATTTTACAAATTCTGTAACTAATTTTATTTTATAATAACTTAAATAAAGTTATTTAAATTTCATAATTTTACCTTATTTAATAAAAGAAACTTTTAATTATATTTTCTAAATGGAACTACTTTATAATTTCTCTCTGACAGATAGAATTATTTAACAGAAACCCCCTTATTAATATAAGTACACTATATGTATATTTCGTCACACTTCATAGTGCATTTCAATTTTCCAAACCTGTTTGATGTAAATTATGTTATTAATTTATAAATATTAGAAACTGCATGAAGGAAAAGTAACAGAAACTATATAGTATCATTATTTTAAGAATTTAAATAATGTAAATATTTTATTTTGGATACTTTGTATTTTCTTAAACACATAAAAATTGCAGTTATAATAAATAGTTAATTTTATTGTGTTACTTGAATGTAAGTTCATTTTTACAGAAAAATAATAATTTTAGTATTTCTAAGGCGATAAATTTATTGTCTGATTTAAAAATATAAATTGAAATTAAGTTTCATTTCTTTATGTAAGATTACTTTCCAGTACTTCTGTTGTGAATAAGATCTTGCTGGGACATGTTAATTATAAATCCTAATAATTTTAAATGCTTTGATGATGTCCATTTCAATGATCCAACATGTCAATTTTTAATATAAAATTCGATTAAATCGCCGATAAAATCAGCGGTAGGCTCTCAAAGCATCTCCAAAGAGATTGTCATATAATGTATATTTATGCATAATAAGACATTAGTTCAATATGAATAAGTTCAAAACTAAAAGTAATTAAAAATAATATATGTCAATGGAAATTATTAAAAAATTCTACAAAAAGCATTTTAATGTAAAATAACTCAGCAATCTTATAATTATTTATGCATTTTATTTAAACGATATTTTAGTGTGAATCAAAAATATATTGGAAACTATTCAATTGAGTAAGGAAAGAATATTATGAATAGTGTCGGGATAAAAAGAGTTACTTTCGATTTCTGAGATATTTTTTAATTTCAAGAATATGAGACTGGAAATTACATTAAAATCTTAGTTTAAACATTAAGAACGTCAATCCAATAAATTTAAGCATAAATATATACCCATGTTGTTACTATTTATCTTTTAGCATTTTCTTAAATTGTTTTACACAAATATTAAAATTAATTATTTTTCACTATAGTATTGTTGTGTATAAAATTACTGTTATTATAACACGATTATATATGATATTTTAAATTAAAATAAGGTATTTATTATATTCTTTTTTCTACCCAGATTCAAACCTGAAAAATAGAAGTAAAAATTTCTTTTCACTCATATAATAACGAAACTGTTTACAGAAATATAAATTCAATTACTTGTATTATTTCAATTATTATAACTTTGCCACCAACATGTGTGATTAAGTTACACTAGATTGCTTAAAGTTTGACAGGTTAATTATTACATAAAATTATGCAAATGGTGGTATCACACTAAAAAAAAATTGGCTGGTAAAATAAATAAAAACATTAACTTAGATGGAATAGGTCGGCCTATTTAGAGGGCTTCAATAAAGCTGGTTGATCAGTTATTCGGCGAGGGAGGCTTCCTTCATCCGGATTCTTATTAATGAAGAATTCATTTAGAATAATCTACAGGCTTTACTGTTTATGGAATCGTCATCCGGATTTGCATTGATGGAGAATTCATTTGGAATAATACTATATATATATATATATATATATATATATATATATATATATATATATATATATATATATATAAAAGCCCTACATTAAATATTTTTCCTTCACAGAATTTATAACTGCTTTGACATGCAAATCAATATAAGCTATAAATTTAGAGAAAGATTTTTTTTAAAATAAGTACTTTAGTAATGATTTAACTTTTAAAATTATTTTTACATAGTTTTGATTAACGAAGTAAATATTCACAAAATTTATTTTTGTAAACATATCTTCACTAATCATAAATGAACACTATTTTTCATGAATGAATTTATCACAAAAATGAAATTTATTTCTTGTTAGAAACATCTTATTGAAGGTCCAATTCTTTAGCTTGATATTAGAACTAAGTCATTGAACTTTGTTTTCTAAAACATACTAAAGGAAAGGAATTAAAAAAAAAAAAAAAACTCAAATTTCTTGCATATATACACAATCAACAATTGTGAGATCAGGGTATTGAACTTTACGGTCCTAATGCATTTCCACAGTAAAACCTCTCACCGATATCTCCATTTATTCAAATAATTGCAAACGGGAAGGACTAAATATGTATAATAATTCATGGAAACAATATCTCCCTTTCAATGAAACCTCATTGTAAATAGTGTGTAAAAAATTGTTAAAATAATTTCAAAACTCACAATAAATACATTAAATTGTTCTCCTTAATGTGATGTTTCTGATAACTAAATTCAAACATTTTTTTAAATTTCATTTATAGCAATTTTTCTTAAATTAGCAATTCTTGATCTAATAAATATATATATATATGTAAAATAAAATAACATGTGTATATAGATAAAAAAATTATTAGGAAATAATTCTCTGATTTAATACTACTCATTATATCTAACACTACTAACATAACACAGGAAAAGAGCGCCAGAATGGCCAAAATTCAAAAATATGGCAACAGCCAATCAGAATCCTGGATTCTGCTACTTTCCTGAGACTTTCAATTACTTTTTTTACTAACTTATAATCGTAGCACTTGTGCAAAATTAAAAAACTTAGTAAATTATAAACTTTCAAAACTAATGCAATTTCAAAATAATCACTAGAACTATTAAAAAAATTTTTAAATGAATTCAAAGTATGCATCAGAGACCAAATCTGTTCTGAAAATCTTAAGCCCCGCCCCCATATGCAACACAAAACTAACCAGTCCAGCTAGAAGAGAGGGTAAGTTACAAAATATTATCCTTAATTTTATAAAAAAAAAAAACTATTAAAATAATTTCAAAACTCACAATAAATACATTAAATTGTTCTCCTTAATGTGATGTTTGTGTTGATGAAAAATGTTTCTGATAACTAAATTCAAACATTCTATCGTGACAAAATAATATATTTTTATGTGCAAGAAATTCAAAAAGAATTGTGTCATACGCTTTCATTACAAGAAATATGCACTATGGTGTGCAATCGCGCAAACGGAAGAGAGTCCACCTCTACAACCCATGACGGGCGCAACGCGCCCGGCATAGTAGCCCCCCGTCTTGGACGAACGAACAAGCGCGCGATCGCACACCATAGTGCATTGCATTCAATCACAACACAACTGAGTCCCGACCGGTCGGCCTTATAGTGGACTCTATTTTTATACATACTCACCCTTCTTAAAAATCATTTCAATTGTACCTGTCAACGGCCACACCATCATCAAAGTACCGGTTCCCGTCTGAACACCGAAGTCAAGCATCATTGGGCGCTGTCAGTACTTGGGAGGGTGACCACCTGGGAACACGGCGTGCTGTTGGCAATTCATTTTACACACTCTATTTATTATCATTATTTTAAGTTAATACATAATATTATTTAATTTTCACGTCTTTTTCTTTCAATTTCTAAAACTTATTGGTTTTTTTTTCATAAAAAAATTTTATTATTATATCATTTACAGAAATGGATAAAATGAATTGTCACAAAAAGAAATGCAAATTTCCTGAAGATACAATAATCTAGCAAAATTTTTACAGTGCTGATAGGAAATACATTCATATCATCTATACAAATGAACTTAAAAAAAAAAAAAAAAAAAAAGTAAAGATAAAACGGATTTGACGTTATAATTCCTTTCAAAATTCAAATTCTAGCAAAAATTGGAATAAAAATTTTCTTAAAACATTTTGTTCCTTAAATGGGGACAGTAAAATGTATAAAAACTAACTACAAACAGGTTTCTGACACGATTTCATTCTGTATGGGGATATTGTTTTTCAGCAAGTTTTAGGAATTTTTAGGAATTTTCAAAAATGCTCATGAAAACAATATCCCCATACACTTTCATTTAGGGGGAGATATAGTGTAATGTTCCTGTAAATATTACAATATTACTTATTTTACGATATTATTCATTATATATAATATAATACATTACTTCCTGTAAATATTATTAATTATATATAAATTTTCCCATAAATCGATTGCTAATTTTGGTACAGAGTGCGTACTTTCTTTTAAAAGTTTTTTTGGACTTGTCATGCAATGTAAATATAATTTAAATTGTTACTATATTTTTAATAAAACAATTCTTAATTATTATTATCAACAAGTTTCTTCACATTCAGAAAGACACCACTTTTATTTAACAATAAAATTTGTTTTATGCTTCTAAATCAAATCACATCTAATAAAAATACTCAAGAATTCAATTCAGTTAGTACACTTATTAATGCATCAAATATAAATCAATTAAAATTTATTATTCAATACAATCTCTCTGTACTTTCTTTCAACAGAAATAGTAAGTAATAAAAAAACAAAAAAAAAAAACAATATGTGCTTAACAATTTATATTGTAGCGTATAATTAAGGATAACACACAATAACAATACACACAGTAATGTATTACAATGTGATTTTTATTATAACACTTAGCAACATATAATTCAGGGATTTTCTTCATAATCATAGATATGTATACCTCACCTATCTTTCCTCGGAACACACTTTTTTTCATAGTTTAGTAATCAAGGTTCTGATGTAAGATTAGGAATATCATCTGTGGACATTTCAAAATCACTTACCTCGTTTACAGAATCTGGTGGTACTACGTGGCATACGATCCGCATAAAAGCTTTATAAAATAAAGATTAAATAAGAAAAAAGGAATTTATACTATTTTAAATATTTGAACTGAAGTCATGTCTTTGAAAATAGTTATTAAAACGGATACAGTATTTAATTTCAAACATTATTGTAACTTTGGAAATTAAGTTTTCAAAAATATTAAAAATGAACACAAACCAGTTACATAATAATTTCTGATATAGGCTCAATTAAATTAGGACTTCTATATAAATCCCTTAAAAATCTTGTTGCTGTTTCATTACCTGTGACCAATTATAATGGTTATAACCACACATTTCACTATTGTTTGAATTCAATTCTTTGTTTTCTTTCATCCCAAGCACTTTTTCTACTTTTTAAATGCAGTTTGATACACATCTTTTGAAACGCGTTAATTTGCAATTTATTTATTAATTGATACTTTTCAGAGTCAACACTATTTTTTAAAATCATCAAATAATTTTCAAAATTATTGAAAGAAACAGCTCTGCTGCTTTATACACAAATTGAAGAATTTCGACAAATTTTTAAAATTTTAATAGCTTAAAAAATAAAAAGCTACATTAATTTTGTAAACTATTCATTTCAGTTGAAATTTTGTCAATTTTTTTATTTGAATATAAATTGTTCATTCAAATTTTTTTTAAATATAATTTCAAGTCTATTGTTAAGGAATTAATTAATTAAGCTTTCTATTTTTTTACGTATTAAAATAACATGCATTAAATTACATATTAAATTCTTTGCAGAGAAAGATTTCTGTGTTTCTAACTATGCAAGAAATATCTCTCGATATAAGATTCATGTTGTGATTAGATATCTTTTATATTTCTTAAATTAATTTTAACAAATAATAAAATGTTGTATCTATCTCACGCTGAAAAATTTTAGAAGGAGAATAAAAGCAAGGAAATCTTTATGCTATTATTTCAATAGTATGAAAAAATATTAAATAAAATTAATGAAAAAATATTTTAAAATGTGAGAGTAAACATTACAATAATTGCAAAATATATTTAAATTTAACAATATATATCAGTTCCATTTATTTCAATTATTTTTTGAATTGCATGATATAAGGAGAAATAATTATTTCTACTATTTCGAAAGTAAAATCTGAGTAGATATTTTTTTTAAGGACATATTTCTAGCTCTTCTAAACATTCTTCATCAGGATGTTTTCTATTGTTGCCTTCAGAAGGTTGTATTACAAAAACTCCACAGTAGATTTTCCTTACCTGATTTCTTTCATTGGTGCTTACCAATATGGCTGTAGTACTGTAATTATACATTATTTCCTTTTCCTTTGACTTAGAAAATGCCAACCCGCTCTTCTTTCATTTCTTATTTGAAAAACTGAACAATACACAAATAGAGAAAGAACAAAAAATAGCTGTGTTTTAAATGACATCATCTTCAATTTACAACTTGTCATTAGCAACACAAACCGAGTAATCACATCTCATATGTCATTATCTATGATAATGGAAATTATAATTTAATTTCAAAATATTTAAGTCTAATTAATATTTTCAACAAAAATATAAATACATCAATTACAAAAATCAAATTACAAATATAAATATATGTAATTTTCTGAATCGGGAGCAACAGATTCAGAGATATTCACCAGATGTCATATGTAGAAAATGAGCAATAATGGATAACAGCACAATCATACTAATGAAGACCATCCACAATATATAATTAGGTCACATCTGAAAAAAACATTCGATTATATAAATTTGCATACAACTAAGTATATTTAAGAACCAACATTTCATAATAATGACGACTTAGGCTTCTAATGTTTCTGTAGAAGTGTTTCTTTACATTTTATATTGGTATCATACTGTATACAAAGGATATTTCCATTTATTATAGTTAGTAAGGTAAGTTCATAAATTAATGTGTTATTTTGAATTAATTTAAAATGAAATGTATTATTAATTATTGGTTTCAACACGACAATATACCACGATTCCATCGTAATTAACTGCTCAAATACAGGGAATTTATTTCCAAACAGAAAATTTACAATCACCGAATTCAAATTAGCCATAAGAAATCCAGCTAAAAATATTTCCACTAAAGTATTCAAATCTTTAAACGAAGTAAACTCTCACCACATACACTAAATTTTCAATTATATTTTTGATCAATGTGCTATTCCAAATAGTTAGAAATCGTCTATCACTATGCCATTTTCCAAACAAAACAAATCATAATTAATTAACAAACACAATAAATTCATAATGACCTTTATCTTAAAGCTATGTCTCTGCCAAAATTTTTGAAAGAATGTCATATGTCAAAAAGTTAATAATAAGATGAAGAAATATATATTGAAAAATAGCTCATTCATCAAATTAGAGTAATGTATTACCTCCAATACTAGATACACATCACATTTTCATGAAACCATCCCTCACATAAAATATATGCAATATTCTGTATAATACAGAAATCTGGTGCAAACATTGGAAATTAGAAATATCCTAGCATAAGTATTCAACAGTCAACTAGTGTCCAGCCGTAGAGGCAATTATGATTGGCCTTTACAGATTAATAATGGATGATTTGAATAGAAGGATAACTTAAAAATCCTAGGAGTAATATTTACAAACAATGAAAATTTTTGTTCTTTCGTAACATATTTAAAAAATAAAACGTATAAAAGAATAAATATTTAAAATATAATTTCTCAGAAAAATTATGTGACAAGATACATCATTTAATTCAACTTATAAAATCATCTGTCTCCAGTATTTTACATTCCTCTATCAATATTTTTTACCTAAAGAATTATTCAGTCATAAAATCTTTGTAATTAATACAAGCATCTGATTTAAGAATCACTTTAGGACTACCGAGATGGACTACTAATACTCTCTTTCGTAAAATTGCAAATACTAGTACTATAGAATCCAAATTTCGGAAAATGTCAAACAGATTTGGGGACAACATCTTGTATTCAAAAATATTATTCAAAGTATCAGTGATTGTATAAGAGATTTTTTTGAGAAGGGTATCACATATTTCTGTTCAATACGTATAACAGACGATATATAATAGAAAAACATTCAATTATATGTCGTCTATTATATTGAACCAAATTATGTGATACCCATTCTTCTGGCACTTCTACAGCATTTACTATTTCATGTAATTCATCTAACGGAATTCCGAAATCGATGAACTAAGTCATAATACATTATAATATCAACATACATATTTATTGTATATTAGAAATACATAAAAAATGAAATAAAATAACCTTTGAATAAGATTTTAAATTTTTCAAAGATAAAACAAATATAAAGCAATAATATAATTATATTACTAATTTTAAAATAATTTAATTAAACATTGACTCACCTCTTCATCGAAAGATGTTGTATTTTGGTTATCCAATCTCCATCTGTATCAAAAATTTGTTGTGAAAGTTTACACACGTGAGAAAAAATACACACAGCAATAGTATGCACTAGAGATGGTCGTTATTTAATGAAACTTATATAAGAATCATTATCAGCAAATAACCGTTAAATAAATAAAGACTTATTCAAAAATTATGTTAAGATAACGTTTTTTTTCCGTAACTACTGAAATCGTTCCTGTATTGGTAACTTCTCGAGTCGTTACGGTATTGGAGAAGGTTTCTAAATATCGTTATTTTGTAACTTCCGGAACATTAAATCTGTTCCCGTTGTTTTGTAACTTTAAAGCCGTTATCGCTATTTTAGAACTTCCGGAACTTTAAAGCCATTATCGTTGTTTCGCAACGGAATTTTAAAGTTGTAATTACGTTGTTTTGGTTTCTAAGATTGACGTTGAGTTTTCTAGGGAAGCTTTCACTTCCAAGCTTTCGCTTGACCCGTTGCGTTGCTTGGCAACTAAGAATGTATACTTTCAGTACCTTCTGATAGTAGAAAGCCTGACTACCACGTGACCAAGAGGATTGTGACGCTGCTTCCAGAGGCTGATGCTTTCTTCTAAGTGACGCTACCGAGATTGTTGTTACTGTATTGTTTACAATTAAACAATCATTCGTTTTCGATATATTTTATTATATTTTTATTCTGTACAGTAATCAAAAAGATGCCTTTTACATGTTGCGTAACTGCCTGTAAAGGCAATTATGACACTGGACCCAAGGTTTCTCTCTTTCGATTCCCACGTGAAGAAGATATCAAACGGCAATGGATTCGAACAATTCCGAGGGAAAACATGGAAGTAACCAAACATTCCAGGGGAAGTAAATTAATTTTATTTATTGTTTTATTCGCATCATTCTTATCTTCATATTTTATTTATGATTTTTTTAATAACATTAACTGTAATAAAAAAAATGAAATCAAAAGTGAATTCATATAAATATTTTAAAATTTGTTACGCATAAAATCATATCGTTCAAATACCAATTTTCATAGAAAAATAAAATAATCATTAATTATTTGATTTATTAATAACAATAAAATGTGTAGGAGTAAAAGAGAACTATAGTAATAGCTAAACTCTAAGGTATTTCGAAATTAATTTCAGAATGTTCTTAATGTTGTTTCTATAATCTATTATTATTAAAGAAAGACTGAGATTTCTTTGTTGCATATATATCAGTTATCTTATTAATTTTATTTATTGTTTGATATGAATGATTTTTTCTAATTTTATTTTTGAATATTTTGATAACATTAATAATAATAAAAAACTTCAAATAAAAAGTGAATTCCTGTGGAGTTTTCTTTAATTTGTTACAGCTAAAATCCTATTTTTAAAATAAAATTTTAATCGAAAAATATACATTTGTTTTTCAATTTATCAATAAGAAAATGTTTGTTATATAAAGAAAATGAGTAATATATTAATAGTTAAACTTAGCTATTCGGAAATTAATTTTAAATATATCTTTATGATCATATTAAATAGAAAATGTATTAGAAATAGAAAGTATTATTTTTTGTTACGTATATATTTACTTTCTTATATTTAAATTTTACTTCTAGGTGTGTGAAATGCATTTCAAACAAAGTGATATTGTAAGAACTCGTGAAGCTTTCGATGAGAAAAATGGTAACAAAATCATCATGAACCTACAACATCTGAAATTACATCATAATGCTGTACCTTCTATCTTTAATGGATGCCCAATATATTTGTCAAATGAAGTATGTCATCGAGAGGATCCTTCAGCTATACAGCAAAGACTTGAAAATAAGCAACTGTATGAAACAATTGCTCAAAGTAAAAAGAGTGATTTAGAATATAAACAAAAATATTATTTTGCAAATTTAGATGAAATGGAAAAATGCTTAAAAAGTATAGATATTCCAGATTTTTGGCCTGTAGTCAATAGAAAAAGCAATTTTATGTTTTCGAATATTGATTGTAATCCATATCCAAATTTGTGTGTCATTGATGAAAATTTAATTATAAATGATTTCATTAAAAATGTGCCAATAATATTCTTTACCATTTCAAATTAATAATGTTATTGACATTACTAATATACTACAAAATATTAAGCAAATTAAATTAAATGAAAATTATGAGGATAATGAAACAGATTTGTATAATTTAATTGATAGATGTTACCCTGTTTGACAGAAAATACTGTAAATAAACTGCAGAGAGATGTTTTATGTTTGGCCATACCAGATGAAAATACATGGCTCGACGATTAACCAAATGATAGGTAAATGGAAATAATTGTTATATCCTCATTAAAATCTTTCCCTGTGACTAATAATTACTCCCCATTGGCAGTCAAAGCTAATAAATTGGTGGTGAGCGCCTGGAGCACTGGAACTCGGTCATCCAAAGTGGCAAGAAGTGGATGTGGTGTTTGTTAGGTTCCAAGCCTAAATGGCCATGTACCTTCTGTTCCTAAGAAATTTTTCTACACCTAACTTTAGTTGAGATTAACATAATGATTTCAAAACATACGGTAATTTAAACACAAAAGATTAAGAAAATATTTTGCTTAGTTTAAAGTGCTCCCAACGAGAGTTCTTTGCATGATATTGAATAAACATAAAAAAGAAAAATTGGCAACCAAAGTGGCAACCAGCCTCCCTCAAGAAATTTTGAGTACAAATACCACAGGAAGTTAAACTGCTTTTCCCACATCTGGTAATAATTTAAAATCGATCAACAAACTAGGGGAGATAACACTTTTCCATGAACCAGAATATCTCCTGTCAATAAAGTAAGCAATTATAAAATGATCTATCCAGACACAGATGCTGTTTGCGTTTTACCCAGTTCATGGGAATTTGAAGGATATCTATTTTGGTGTTCTCCCACAATAAATAGTAATATAATATAAACTCATAAAGATATTATAATGCAAATAATAAAAGCACTTTCTTTAAAATAATTCAAGTTGTAAATAGTTCTGAAGATTTAGGTTATGCTTTTTAATTTGAAACAACAAAAATCGAATAAAAAATAATCAGAACTCTAGAATTGGATTCAGAAATGTAACAAGAGAATAATAAGACTTGCTATAATTTATAAATAATTTAAAATAATTATTAATTTTACATATTAATATAATTATTTTCAAAAATGTATATTTTACAGCAGTGATTAAGAAAATGGTTTCATTAACTCATGATGTTAATATATAATATATATAGATTAAATGTATTTATAAATAACAGTTAGTTAGGATAAATTAATTAGTTTTGCATACATTTCATTTGCCATTAATGATGAATTTGATTATTTACTTCATCAGTGTTGATCACTTCAAGTTTTTCAAATTCACTGCTTAAAAATGCTAGGTCACTCCAATTATTTTGTCCCATGGTTGATCGTATATGTCAGAATTAATTTTAATTTACTGAACGAACGTTCACAGCTAACAATTGACGTTGAAATAGTAAAAATTGTCTGTACACTCATAATTTTAATAACATCTTCACCATACTAGATTATGCAAGTTAAAAGCTTCAATGGAGTTTAAGATTTAATTTCTTTGGAGCATTGAATTATATACTTATATATTTTTTATAATAAAATCATAAATATTCTCAGCCAAAACATGTAAATTTGTAATATTTTTTATTTTTCAAAAACTGATACACTCAGTATTTAAGTTTTCTATTGAATAAAATTCTTATTGGGAATTAGACTTTTAATTGTTGTTCCCGATCTAATTAGACCTCGTGTAAAAAAGATCGTTTAAGGACAAACAAATCAATACAGGTATTCATACTAGGCAAGAATTTTAACATTAGACTTTTAATTGTTGTTCCCGATCTAATTAGACCTCGTGTAAAAAAGATCGTTTAAGGACAAACAAATCAATACAGGTATTCATACTAGGCAAGAATTTTAACATTCTTATCTCATGATTATGCGAAATTTTCTCAGTCGTTTACTTTACCAATGATGAATGTCTACTTATTTTTAATTTTTAATAGTACATTCTTACGATTTTTAAATATTTTTTTATTCAAAACAGTTTGTTTTTGTTTTTTCATATTGTTTTACGCAATGGCATATTTTCTTTTTGATTCAATAATTTATACATTAAGATCTTTTTATTTTTTACAGTGCAGAATCGGCATAAATCGAACATTATTTTTTACAATAATTATGCCCGATTTCATTATATTCCTCCAGAATGATTTCTCTTAGGCTAAAACCGGTTTTTGTTATAAATTGTAATAATTAAAAATAGGTTTTAAATAAGTAAATGTAAAGAATACAAGCTAGACAGAAAACGAAATTCGATATTTTTTTAATTTTTTTTTGTTCCAAAAATCAAGATTTTTAAAAGTCAAAATTTTCGAACCAAGTTCATCGTTTTTAACAAAACCATATTACTTAAGAATGTTTAATCCTTGTGATTTCTAGGTTTTTAATTAATTTTACATTAAATCTAATTTTAATATAAAAATTGAATAGCTTGCTCGTAGAATTACCATTTTAAACATTTATATAATTTTATAAATGATCGACAAAAAATGGAAAATCTTAATTTTAAAATATATGTTTTTAGGTAAATAAAATAATATAATATAGGTTACATGAATTTTTGTTGAACGTTAAAAAATAACTTTGTAAAATTAATTTAATTCGATCAAACTTGATTTTAAAACGAATCATAAAACTTTAACATTCACAACTGTAATTAATATTTTTAAATTTTTCTTCATAATGAAATTATTTTCATAGAAAAATTATATTTATGTCAGTATCATGCTAATACCTGAGCTTCGTTTACCTTTTCTGATGAATATATATCTTGTGACAAGATTGTATTTATCTGTAAATGGAAACAAAGCTTAGGTATTAGCATGATGCATACTTTTACTGAAGACACAAATGTTTTAGATGTAAATATTTGCAAATTAATGTTATAATTATATTTTCAAGGTTTATTTATTACATTTATCTATAAGAACTAACTAAAAATATGAAAATATATCGAGAGATATAAAATAATCAAAAACAAAAATCTTAACACGATGAAATTAATTTTAATTCTATATCGTAATATTTGGTTAATAATTTTTGATTGTAATCAAATATTCAAATTTAAAAAATAAGGTTTTAAAACAATATTAATTTTCTAAAATGTATAGAATTTTCGCCACTTAGTAACCACTTGTTCCAACAGATGTTTACAAAATGCGCATCTGTTTCAGAAACATAATAAAATGATGTTACCATAAATTAATGATCAAATTTAAATATATAAAAAGTGTTTGTATTTCGTAATAATAAACGTTATTTTGTAAAAAGGAAAACAGCAGAGAACAAGATAAATTATTTAATTTCTTAACTGTGAGGTTCAAAATTATTTTAATAAATGTTTATGTATGTTTTAGGATATTTTAAACTAATATTCCCTAAATATAATCATTGATTAAAAGTTTATGCTTCTTACAAATTCCGGAAAATATTAAATTTCCTTCATCAGTAAAAGAAATATTTTCATTTAATGATTTAAGAACTATATTTTAAATATTACTTTTTTTATTTTCAAGCACTTCAATAAATAACAGCAATACTAAAGGTTATACTTTACATTCCTGAATTGATTTGTTTGTCGCTCAACGGTCATTTTTGGCACACGAGGGCTAATTAGACCGGGACTTACGGTTTAAAGTGGATTCCGAACCACTACAAACATCCATGCCCAAGGTGGGATTCGAACCCACGAACTGTTGAACCGAAGGCAAGAGCGCTAACCATCCGGCTGCCAGCTCGGCTTTACATTCCTGAAATAGAATATTACAAATAAACACTATGGTATGATCAATCCTTTCGTGTGTTTTAGAAATAAAATTTCAATGAGTAAATTCTGATATTAAGCTAAAAAATTTGAGTTTGAATAAAATATCTCTAATATAAGAAATGAATTTTATAGTTGCGGTAAGATAATAAATTAAGATACTAGTTTTTAATAGGTTAACATTAAAGCAAAATCCTTCTCGAAATTTACTACTTCTGATCTTTTGCATATCAAGGTAGATATAGTTCGGTGAAGGGAAAAATATTTAATGTAGAATAAATTTGAATATATGTGAAAAAATGTGTGATATTAACAGTTTTATATAAAATATTTAATAACTAAATTATTATTCTAAATAGTAGCGTTAAGATTTCCCCATTTTTATTTTTGCTTTTATTCTCCTTCTAAAAACAATTTTCATGCGTGAGATATATTTATTTTAATATTTAGGCATAACAATTCAAGAAATACTAAAATAAATATAATAACAACATAGATGTCAGTAAGGAACGATATTTTTTACAAAATTATCGAAACAGAAATCATTCGGAACATGAAAAACTTACAATCAACATTTTTTCCCAATATTTAAACTGAAGTCAGTAGCTTACTATTTCCCCTAAAAGCTATTGTTAGGCAATAAAGTTAGTTTATTATTTTTTCTAATTATTAAAAATATACAATTTTGTCAAAATTCTTCAGTTTGTAAGTATTAAAGCATTCAAACCACTTCTTTTAATGATTTTGAAAATTATTTGATGATTTTAGAAATATAATATTGATGTAGCACGGATTAAAGCTAATTATCAATTGAACAATGAATTAACTAGTTACTACAGATATTTAAAGGTTTTTCTGATTTTTTTGTTTAAAAGATATGATGCATTTAACTACTTTAGAGCAATGATTAAAATCATTTGATTCAATCTAATATTTTATTTTTATATCAGAAGAAAATTATATATATATATATATATATATATATATATATATATATATATATATATATATATATACTTTAGAATTTAAATACAAAAACTACTTAGTAATAAATTTCCGGATAATATTTTCTAAATAAAGAAAATTCATATCTAGTGTTGCAAAAAATTATAACAGGGACTTGTAGAAATTTTCTAGCCGGACATTCACAAAGCAAACCACTAACACATGTTGGTTTCTTCAGCTGACAACGATTGATGGACTTCCCAGCTGTAAGTCATTACAATGAAATTATTTTGAGATGGTCTAGTGTAATAAAGCCGGAAATACGTCCCATCAATAATTAGAGGCTTTTGTATTCTTGACAAGAGCTAATGGAGGTGTTATACAGGGTGTTTCTTATTGATTAGTAAGGATTCAAATTTTAAGGACATCTAACGCAATTCTTCTATTTGTAATTTAATTTTAAGAATTTTTCATTAATGATATTTCAATTTTATGAAATTTCCCCTTTCTTTTCAGAGCTGTATCTCATCATGCTATTGTTGTTAAAATACAATTAAAAGTTAACATTTTATATTTACAAAAGAAAATATAAAATTTTAATAAAATATTGTTTGTTAAATAAAAGGATCTAATCTCTTATAAACAATTAATAGAATGTTAAATAATATTTCAGAAAATTAAAATATTTAAAAAAATTTTCATTATGATTTTTTTTAAATAGTAAATAATTACATCCAGAGAGAAGTGCTGATGACATATTTATCAGCCGAAACAATATTAATTAGATATTATATTCTGTATTTGGAATAGAAAAGATTTATTTGATTAATCAATATTATAATTTTTTATAGACATGTAAATTGACTTCGGCTATATAACTTGACTATATAACTTTAAACTAAAATAGAAGACATTTCAAATGTTTAAATTTATAACTGCAAAAAGTATAAAGAATAAAGTTTCTTTTCATTAACTTTCCTCCTTTTCCATAATCATTTGCATATTTTTAGTACATTTTTTGAGGTATTTTGTAAATTACTAGAGGTAATATTTTAACTAAGGACGCTTTGTTTCTTATTAAGAAAAAGCAATTTGGCCAGTACATTTCGGGGATAATATTTTTAAGTAACATTTGTTATATATATATATATATATAGTTTAATTGTAGGTATATTACATTTACAGTTTTTCTGATAAAGAAGCATTACTTCTTTATCAGATAATGTGCAAACGTGATATACTCTTCTCTTTTACTATAAATTTTTGAAACTATTAAATTTTTGCAAAATAATTACAATGTATTAATAAATCGCAATTTATATTTAGGTTATTGAAATTCATTTAATTGTATAAATATTTAAATTCTGTTCTAGGATAACTATTGAAAATTACAACATTAATGAATCTTGAAAATTAATTTTTAAGTTACGTAAATAATCAGCTATAATTTTAGGAAAAATTGAATGTCTTTTAAATTTTAAACGATATATCTACTGAAAGAAAAATAATTTTATTTTATTCAGTATTCGTGATTTGGCTCATATTAAATACACCCTTTGAAAATAATGGAAAAATTATATTTGGTTACTAGCTGAAGGTAAATACTTTTATAACAAGCAACTTTTTAATAATTTATATCATTGAGAATTTCTCTTTGAATATATATTTCCTAAAATGAGTATTTTTCTTTTGAAAGAAAAATTTAAAATAAGGCAAAAACATTGCTTATTCAAAAAGAAATTTTAATTTTTAGATTTAAGAAAATTACATTAATCTTATAATACTCTATAAAGATATAAATACCATAAGCAAGAAAAATTAAATTATTAACTATGACTATCAGATCTGACAATTTTTTTTCCAGTCCAAGGACATTAACAATTTTTAAATATTTGATCAAATTTGAACTTCAAAATCTGCCTTATTTTTGTGTAAAATTATGCGTAAAAGATACGATTAAAAACAGATACATAAAACTACTGTTTTCTAGAATGAGTATTAATAATATATTTTCATTTTTGTGTAATAGATGGAGTAATAAAGAAATAATTTTGCTCACTTCTAATCAATAAATGGTGATTATCAAAAAAATAATTTTCTATTCTTTGGATGAGTACAAATCTTTAAACATTTATTCCAATTATAAGTTTCATTTTATTACATAGTTAATTCCACACTTTTAAAGGATTTGAAATTAAATACTCAATTTAAATTCTGAAGCAACAAATAAATGGCAAATTAAATTGAAAAAATAAAAATTTATTATTAACATGGTTTTAGATAAAGTAAATTGAATTGTAAAATAAGATTAGAAATTTAATTTTAGAAATAATTAGATAAATGACCTATTTTGTTTACAGAATTTATTCCATACACATTTTATGCAATTTAAAAGAAAGATAAATTTTACAATTATTCTGTGATTAATAATTTATGATTCAAAAATATTTAATTTCTTTTATTAAAGAGAAAAAAATTGAATACATGTATTATTATAGAAAGCGATTTTAAGCATTATTGCATTCATTTGCTTTTTGATTCATAAAATTTCTGTTAGAATTTTCCTCATTTGCTTACATTACTACGACCGCCCTACTAGGTAACGCCATTCATCACACCCCTTTTCAGACTACCTGTTTAGGTTTGTATTAAATAAGAAACGTTGCCAAAATATACCAAGTACGGTTACAGTTTACCTTGCCAACACGACTTCGGAAAAACTCTCGTGATTAATGCTCAATCTAAAAAAAGAAAATTCAAACTTTTCATAATTCTTAAAAAAATTACTTTTTAATGCAATTTGAAGCAAAAATTGCATCCAATATCTTTATTTCTTTTTAAAACTAAATTTGTGTATTATTTTTAGAGGAAAAATAAAAAAAATATGATTCTAATAAATTATTTCATATTTTGCTGTTTGTCTTTTCCACTTCAACCATAGAAAATTATCACCCATTAAATGCATTTAATATTCTAAATCTATCATACACAGTGAATATATTTTGATAATAAATTAATCATGCATATTACATTAAAAAATTTTTTAAAGAAATATTTAAAATTCATAATAGATTATGTTACTGATTGTAAGTTATCCTTGTATAAATTTTTACACATAGCTGTTATTAATTTTTTAATATTCTTCATTTAATATATATATATTTACAAGCTGACCCAGCCACGCGTTGCAGTGGCTGAGTTTTTAAAATACATTGAATCAATTTTTTACTAATTCTTGGGTTCAATCAAATTAATATTTTCTAAAAAATTTAGAATAGGTTCATTCATAGGAGATTAAAAATAAAACGTTTCACCAAAATTTAATAGTAATAGGTAAAGTATCGAAATTTTGAAATTAAGCACAAATCAACATATACTTTCTGAATTTACATTTTATTCATCTTATATTAAATTATAGTTTGTAATCAGTGACTTACTTATAAAATATACTATATAAATTAAAGACATCTAAAAATAAATTGTTATAAATGAGGTAGATAACATTGACATCGAACTATTATTATTTTAATTTTAAATTATATTAAAACTAAAAATTTTTTCCGCGGCATTATACTGAAATAAAAAAAAATTAAAAGAATTTATATTTGAATAAATAAATTAGATCAAAATGTTCTACTGAATAAATTAATAATTATCAAATTATAAAATAATATTAAAAAATAATAAAAGGCTATCAAGAAATACTTACATATTTTCGAGGTGGTATGAAAATTAGTAGAGAAAAACAGCAATAAATAAAATTTTATTTTACTATTTATAATATTAAAAATATTCAAACTGAATACTGCACAATAATAACACAGTACAAAATATAATTATGAAAATGATTCACGAAAAATTGTTATAGTATCATTATACATCATGAAAATATATGTAAATTCTATATTTAACCACGCGCTTGCGCGCGCACGATAATTTTCTCGAAGATGGTATAATTTAGAAAAATAAACACGTCGCCATCTGCCGAATGCTAAACCGCCATCTATTAGGAACTTACAGAACTAACAAAAAAAATAAAAAAAATTTAGGGTTGTACTACCCCTAACATTTAGGGGGATGAAAAATAGATGTTGGCCGATTCTCATAGATACCGGATAAGCACAAAAAATTTCATCAAAATCGGTCAAGCCGTTTCGGAGGAGTATGGCAACGAAAACTGTGACACGAGAATTTTATATATTAGATTATAGTCATTGTATGTATAAAATTTCAAAATGCTAAACTTACACTATTTTTTAAAGAAAATGTTTGTTCATATTTCTTTTTCAAACTTAATTTGTGTATTGTTTTTAGAAGAAATATAAAAAAAGTATGATTCTGATAAATTATTTCATATTTTGCTGTTTGTCTTTTTCACTTCAACCATACAAAATTATCACCCATTAAATGCATTAAATATTCTAAATCTATCATACACAGTGAATATATTTTGATAATAAATTAATCATGTGTATTACATTTAAAAATTTTTTAAAGAAATATTATTAATTCATAATAGATTATGTTGCTAATTATTATTCTAGAACAAAACATAGCACACAAAATATTTTGCTTTAATTTTTAAAAAAATGCACAGGAATTAATAATTATATGTACATACACTTTGCAAAAAAATAATTCTCTATAATGTAGATTTGGTACATTAATAATCACCACAGATATATGTTTCCCTTGAAAGTACACCAAGGAAAATTTCAAATACAATATTGATTAAAATTTCATTGTCTTGATCTTAATATAAGTAGAAAGTTACTTATTCAAAATTGTAAGTTATCTTTGTAAATATATTTTTCACTTTAAAAAAGATTAAAATATTTGTAAAAATGGAAATTTTTAAAAATAAATTTTATTTTAATATAGTGAAGGCATTTTATTTATCTTCAGCCTTTCCTATTATTTTTTTTATGAATTTAAGCGAAATTATTACTAAGCTGAATCATTTTTTAGACACTTTAAATTATGCTCGCATATCAAAGCAAGCGTGAAATATTCTAAATTTAATATCAAATTTCGGGAGTTACTTTTTATAAACTAAAAATAATTAAAATAAGAAGCTAACTTACCATTCGATAGAATTTGAAATTTACTTTAAGAATTTAAATATTGCAAAAATAATTTTTGAGAATTATTCTTTTTTTTATTTATTGGGAAAACATCATCATAATTTGTTAAAATTAATTTATATAAATAAAATTTCAATTATTTTATATAATATAATTAATGATATTAAAATAATATTTTGAATGTATTAATTTTACAGTCCTAAAAATGTATTTGATGTACCGCTATAAAATAATTGCATCATATTTCTTGTAGAAAGTCTTTTCTAAAATTTGTGTTGGAATAAAAAGTAATGATGTTAATTTATAAACATAATTATTGTGAATCATTATAATAAATAATTCAATGTATAATTATATTAAATTAATTATTGTAAATTTGTAAATGTAGTTGTATTTATTTAACATTTAAAAATAAAATCACAATAATTTAATATCCTGCGTTTTACAGCTGCAAATTCTAAATTTTCATCATTTATCTTTTATGTTAAGTTATAATTATATATGGAAAAAAAAAAAAAAAAAAAAAAAAACGGATTTTTTTGCAGTTTTATTTCTATCTAATTTCAATACAAATCTTTATATATAATTAGTTCTCTCTAATCATAGCATTTTTAATTACATATAACTGTAAAATAAATTACCAGATATTAAACTGCATATTTACAAAAAACATTCTGAAGTATCAGCTTGTAATATTGAATTATCTTCAGGCTCTTTGAAGAAAAGGTTGGTTTAATAAGAATTGAAGCATGCATGCATCTTACAATTTATCCTCTATAGATTTTAATTATTTTTTTAATATAGACAACAGTATATTTTAAAAAAGTTTTAATAAATAAATTTTAACCGAGTTCTAAAATTGCTTATTGCTTAGTTAAATACAGTTTGGATCTGACGGAAATTTTCCTAAATTTTATCGAAATAAGCATTAATTTATTTTCAAAATTTTAAGTCTTTAACAATGGTTTCTAAGAACTTTGAAATTTTCGTAAAAGTAAACTAAGATACTTTTTACACAATCGTTTCAATTGAATTAGTATTTTTACATATCTTGTAGAATAAAAAATATGCGTTCAATTATTAAAACTTTTCAGTACAATATATAGACAATTTATATCATAAAATCCAACGATTTGAAGGCGTTGTAAAACTTTTCTTTAAATTTCTATAACGTGTTCTTTATGAGAGAGCTTCGTAAACAGAGACTGGGTTTTATGTATAACAAGGCAGTAACTAGAAAACTTCTTAGTACCTACGCTGAGAAATTTGATTCAATCATCCCTTAAATTCAGTAGTTGTTAGATCAGACCAAAATTCTTCTACTCCGAAGAATGCTGCTGTTCCAACAGCCATAGTTAACTCTTAAGGCAATTGTGAAATGGACAGTTTATATTAAACTTTTGTGCAATATACATTTTATACATTCTTTCCAGTACATTTTTAACATTATTTGTCGATATAATTATATATATTATTCCGAGTTTCTTCCTTTGTATAGATATTTGCAGTCTATTTATTAAAAACATTAAGCATTGGCATATTAAAATAACTTTTCCTCAATTATATTTCAAACGAGTACGAATTACATAAATTTGAAAGACTGTAATAAGTAAATAAATATGGAAATTTAACATATACTCCTCAACAATCATTAAAAGAAATGAAAAGTAATTACTGCTTTTAGCATGTAAAATATGGAAAGTAAAAATGTTAATTCTGTTCATTAATTTAATTTATTTAAGCTATTATGATGTCAAAAGATACTTGCAGATCAAACTAAACAAATTATAAAAAATTTATTTATAAATTTCTTCATTTATAACAAAAACCTTTTTATATGCAAATAATTAGAAAAATTGTAAATTTATCCATTGTTTCAATAATAAAAATTGCATATGAATTATTTACTATAGAAATGTGTTAATCTATTTTACAGAAGCAATTTTCATAAATTTTTATTTAAAAATACTATTTAATTGCTAGTACTTTAAATTCATTTTATTAACACCACATACCTATCTTATTTTTACTTCCCGTGATGAGTAATTTCATCTTGTAAAAATAGAACAAAAAGTTTGAATTGAAAGTAAATCGAAAACTTTAAATTCTGTTGCCACTGAAAAGAAGCACATATGACATAAAAATGATGTAAAACAAGAGAAAAAAAAATTTTAAAAGTAGAAAAATCTCAAATTGGCAACACTATAATCAAAACAAAGGGCACTAGATTTAGAGAAAAATCACTTGGTGGTGGGGGGGAATATCCAACTTACACCGCGCTGTCAAGATTCCTATTCAACATGTTTACAGACTGCTGCTTATGGGTTCAATCTAGCTGACTCAGATAGGTGCAACGTGTTATGCAGTTAATACTAATGAACATATAATTTGAATTGCCTCAGGTATATAAAAACCACAATTTGAACAAACATGGGCACATAATCAATTGTTGTCTTGTGCCAACCAGCCTGTCAATATAGAGTAAGCTAGCTGATCCACTTTTGTAACCGAACGTAATTTGGTGTTGAGTCTGATTTCCTGAGTACACACACGCCATAGGTACCTATTTATAGGATAGGGAATCATTCACAAGCCATTCATACAAGGAAAGGACAGGAGAGAAATAAAGTACACCCTTACCTAAACCGAGATTCAAACCCAGGACCTCTCTATCCACAATCAAGCACACTGACCACTAGACAGTGTGGGTGGCTATAAATAACCAATTATAAACAGTTTAGGAACTAGTACAGTATCTCCATCCATTGGCGAACGCGGAGAATTTTTTCTTCGCCAAGCTAAGCGCGGGATTATTAACACGGGAAATTTCACGAAATCCGATCGAATAATTAGCATTTTAGAAAATTTAAAAAGGGAAATAAATATAAATAATGGACTTACTTGATATGAAGTTAAGCTGATAGTAAAATAGAGATTGGTATATTTATTTCGACATTTCGTTCATTTTTCATCAGTATCACATTTCATTATAAAAATAATTATCAAATTTTACCAAAAAAGAAAGCCTGCAAAAATATTTTTCTAAATATATACACTTTATAAAATTTAAATTTTTTTAAAATTTTTTTCAAACATATACATTTTTAAAAATTAAAAAAAAACATGATAGTATTTTTTTAAAATCTATAAACTTTTAAAGTAAATAAAAAGGAAACACGAATACAATAAAAAATACATATAAGCATTAGAATTTAAATAAATTAATTGCACCTTCTCGAAATTTAGTACTCATCCCAATTAATTTCCGAAACGATTTCAATAAATTTGTTGAAATTTCTCAACAACACTAAGAACATGAGACATTATGGAAACATAATAATAAATTAACAAAAAGGTATAAGATAATAATAAATTAACAAAACGAAATTGGGAAAAAGAAACAATTTACGATTTTAAATATATAAAAGAAAATATATATATGTGAATAAATAAAAATATATATAGTATATAAACCAAATAAAAAGATATAATTAATAAATAATGTAGAAGAAATTGGAAAAAATGAACAGTTTATTATTATTTAAATATAAAAGAATATGTGAATAAACAAAAATATATATATATAATAAATAAACCAAATAAAAAGATACATATAATTAATAAATAATGTAAAAGAAATTGTAAAAAAGAAAAACTTACGATGTTAGGGCGCTGGCGACAACGAAACACTTCTGAGGGGAATCCCCTAGTTGCTCCAACAACAGCAAACAGAAGTCAAATGGCTTCCAATTGAAACGTAGAGCAAAGAAAGTTAGAACAAAGAAACTCGAAGTGAAACTAAAAAAGCTGTTGCACTGAAAAATGCACATACATAACGTAAAAATTGCGTAAAACACGAGAAAATCAATATCTGGCAACCAAAAAATAAGAATAGTAATAAAAACTGCTTCGATAACACTGAAGTCACAGCATAGGCAATTGGCAAAATTTTTTTCACCACGCGGAGGAAACGTACATATAGGAATTGATAAGCGATTCATAATAGCGGTGAAAACGATAGCAACAAAATAGAAATAGGGGATATTCCCGATTTCTGTTATGATTGCCATTTTAAATACTAAGCCTAACAGTATATAGAATACAGCAATCCTATTAAGTATTGATTAAAGGTTTTTTGAAATTATTTCAAAATTGAAACTAAAAGAAATAATGTAGCAGAAATAATGTAAATAATAAAAAATCTAATTTATCATCTTACTGAAAATTAAATTTAATAACGTCTACTTAAAAATAAATAAAATGAAGAATTTCTGAATGAAAATTTGTAATTAGATATATGTTTAATATAATAATTTGGTAAATCCAATGATTTTATTCTACAAGTCATTACAAAATAAAAGTACAAATTCTCACATTTCGTTTATGGATTTAGAATATTATTTTAGATAGAAATCAATAAGTCATTAGAACATAAAATACAAATTTTTATATTTCATCCAATCTGGAATAAGAAAAATGAGCTTATGTAGTTTCATTTTTTGATGTGCTCAACGATCAACACTATTAAAAGGTAAAAATATTCCAAAAGTTATAAAAAATTATATTGTCTTCGATAATAACTTACGGTATTGGATAATTTTAAAGATCAAATGCGACTGAGAGTACAAAAATGCAGAATTATTTAAAAATAAGAAAGGAAAACTAAATTACCTTTAAATTACATAATTCAGGCAAATAAAACAGCTACTTTAAAACTGATTAGCAGTTAATAAAAATATAGAATTTTTATTTTGTTTTATAACAGAATACATGGAAGAAACCTTTTTAAAAATATAAATCATCCTAAATTGCAATTAAAAATATTACTATGATACTTATATTTCATGTAAAATTAGTTGTATTCATTAAAAGCTAAGAGAAACAAAACAATATTTAAAATAAGTAACTTTCTTTAATTATAAAATCATCTAACTAAAAATAAAATGTAATAATAAATTGTACAGTAAAAAGTTTATGCGTGAGAAAAATGAGTAGAAAACTTGCTAATGATACTCAATTCAATATTTGAGAAATAAGAAGTTACCTTAAAAAGTAAAAGAAATAAATTGTATATTCATAACTTCAATGTAAATTATTATTTTATTAAAATTTAACTATCTGATTTTAAAATAAAATAATAATCCTGAATTATATTAGAATTATTCAATTGAAAAAATAGCAAGATATTAAATATTTATATCTAAAATTAGGTAATAATTTTATTAAATTTAAAACCAAGAAATTTCAACGATTTTATGAAGAATACAAACATAAAATATCAATATTCTTACTTATGAAATATTTTCATGAATTTTAAATACTTTTTAGAATGAAATACCTTTAAAATAGTTTATTTAACTACACAGTTAGTCAATAAGAATGAATTAAAAAATTCTTTAAACATATTTACCCAATTCCAGAGAACAGTATTTGCCATAGACATGGGGAGAAATATTTAACCGTACCAAACACTTCCTTTGTCTCGATAAAATGAACGAATAACCGCTTTTGAGCTGACTCAGTGAAAAGACAACCACTACACAATGAACTTCGAATTGTGATGACTAGGGCAAAAAATGGGCGCCAATGCATATCTTTGTCAATTCGAACTTCGAAAAAAGGGAATAAATAAAAGTGAGCGAACTTTTTGCTTTTTTTACGGGATATATTTTTTAAGAATTTACTTTATGTTGACTGTATAAATTCAAAAAGCTATTAATCATAGTTTTAAATATATGTATTTCTGAATACTGTAACAAGACGCATGTTTTAATATTATTAGAACTGCACATTAAAATAAAATAAACTAAAAATGCAAAAGTTAATATTTTAAACATAATTTTAGCGTCTAAACTGAAAATGAAAAATACTGAATTAATAATTAAATTCCTTAATAATAATATCCTTAATAATAATATGTGTTTGCTTATTATTCATGTTATTATTTTAAACTTACCTTTTAAAAATTGTCATTATTGAGAAGTTTTTCAATATAATGCCTTATTCAGTTAAAAAGTGTTTATAAAAGATTTATATAAGTATGCTATATTAATATTTAAAACAATATGATATCTTACTTGCTTTTCATTTGTTATTTCTAACTTGATAGCAATTTGCTGATTTATTTGCAAATTGTTATATTATCATTACAAAGTTTTCACGAAAGATATTCTTACATTTTTAATTTTTATAAAGTACTTATATTTTTAAAATAATGTTAATCTTTTTCAAAAATTAAATATAGAAGTTTTATCTTCATTCTTTTTTTATGATTTTTATTATTAATTTTTGAAGGCACTCGAATTGTTTTCTTATTCAGGATGTTTCAGAGTTTTTACTTCTACTTCCATTCAAAAAATGAACATCTTTTTAGATATAAATGTATGTTTTCATATTTATTTTAAATTATTGCTAATTACACTAAAAATAAACAAGCAGTATTCATTATTCTTTCAGGAATAACATTATATATTTGAAATTTATTATTTTTCTTTTAATTGCACTTTTTATTCAATGCATGCTAATTAGTTAAACATATACATCATACTAAATTGATTAAACTTAATCACAATTCATTATTAATCTAGTTGGAAAGATTAAAAAATTATATGTACTGGTTTTGAATTGGGAATTTTAAAATTTCAATAACACGTAAACAATTAAAATAAATTTAATGCAAATCAATGGAATGTATTGAAAAGCTCTAAAATCTTGCACTAAAATTTCAACGAATTCTATTTAAGTGTGTGTGTATCACACAATAAATACACTCTTTATCTTTATTGTTATGCATAACCAGATCCCTTAGTTTGAAAAAGTTTAAAGTATAGAAAATAGTGCTTTATACTTTACAAGTACTTAAATATGTATTCATATTTTAGTAGCATTTTCTAAAGTAATTATATATATATATATATATATATATATATATATATATATATATATATATATATATATATATATATATATATATATATATATATACATATATATATATATATATATATATATATATATATATATATATATATATTGTTGTATTGATGTCAATATTAGTATTTATGTTTTAATATTTTATTTATACTTATGTATGTTTTACATTATTATTTTACACACTTTTGTTGTTTAAAAATTTTATTTTAATAGAGTTTTTTCCCTTGTTTTATTTCTCTATGTTACTATATGCACACACATATTTGTATGTATACATGAATATATAAAGTTTGTGTATATAAAATATAAATATGCACGAAAAAGATTCAATTTTGATGCTAAAAAATTCATTAACTAAAAGATAAATAATTTTCCCTTGGTTACTGACTCTTGATTTCCATTCCCTAGAAAGTCCATGTATATTGTAGTGTCAATATTTGATAAGCAGAATTAAAACATATTTTTTGAAGAAGCTAAGCATCCAAGTAGAATGAAATCCCAGTGAAGGGAAGAGCTTTTAAATTTGGAATACACAAATCTACTTGAAAAGCGGAATGACAGGGAAACTTATCATATAGAAGACTAAGGTATTTGATGCTGCATGAGCTGGTATCTGCTTTTCTCATGCAACATTTTTTATTTATAGTCCATTGGTGCACACCAACAATAAATAACATAGGAAACTGCCTCTATAAAAACTTTCTTCAGCTGACTGGAATATTTCTCAATTAAACTTTCTGGACCATTTAATGTTTCATTAATACCGATTATATTTTTACTAGATTTTCCTTTTCTAAAACACATCAAAATTTACGAAACATGCAAAAGAAAAATCGAAAAATAAATTTCATAAAATTTAATGTTTTACACCGCCTTACCAATTCTCTTGAAATAAAAAGCTTATTATTATAGGAGTGAGATTTACATAAATAGTCTTTAATTTAAAATTTCAATTATCCTTAATTTTAAATTCCTTTATGTGCTATTAGATCAGCTTTAAATTCAAAATTTTAATAGAATACATTACATTGCTAAATTTTTATTTTTATGCATGCACATGTTTGTTATGGTGACATAGTAAGCACCAGTGTATAATATTTATGATGTAATAATAATGAATATTACAAAAAAATGATAAGTAATATATATACATTTTCAGTATAATTACATCATATTAAATAATAATGATGTTAATTAAAATATAATTATAAATATTAGAAAATGTAGAAAATGTATTAATGGAAAGATAACTGAAATCTGAAATTAAAATTTTAATTACTTTCTTGAACAATTATATATTTTAATTTACTATGCATGTTTATACCAAATACTATACAATATCTAAATTACAATCAATCAAAATCTTAATCAAAAGTGTATTTATTATTCTCTCATTCTACATATTATTATAAATTATTATACTAAGAACACTAAAAATTAGGTAGGAATATTTGAATAACTTTACTTTTATACATACTTATATTAATTAAAAAGGAAATTTTTTATATTGCTTTGATAATATCCTTAATACTTTTGGTATAACTTAATAAGTAAAAATACGAAATTATTTAGTTTTTATTTAAATAATTATATTATTTAAAGCTAACATATTGTTTATTAAAATTGCATTTTTGGTTTGTTTAGAATTGTAGTTATTGTAAATCATTCGTGAATTTAAGATAACAAAATTTAAAAATCTAAGTATTGATTTAATAAGGTATATAGTTTATAATCTCTAAGTTTGACTTACTTTTCGAAACATTCGGGTTGGTAAAACGGATTCTTACATTGTAGTAGAGAGTTTCACTTATACATTTTTACAGCACACAATGCTAAGTTTAGTGGTTTTCTTATTCTGAAAGGAATGGAATGTTTTACGGAAAATGTACCTAATTTTTGACCTGCAACATAAACAGTGTCTCACTAAATGCATCATATTTTTGCTGGATTTAACACACTAAAATTTTACTATCTTATTACATCACTGAGTTGCTAGAATTAGAGCACTAAAGATTTAAAACAATTAGTATAAGAGAGAGTATTAAACATTATAATATCTAATAATAACTTGAATTGCAAGACGATTGTAGCTTTTCATTGTGCAATAGGACATAAAAAACCAGTTACAAACTACACTAGTCATTTTTAGGGAAGAGATTAAATTTTGATAAACATCATCAAATTACAAAGTATAAGATCACTGAAAATTGGTTTATGTTTCCCAAAAGAAACAAACCTAAAAAACTGCATTTTTTTGGCCCTTAAAACTGTTAGCTTTGTTAAATTTTTAACAGACAAAAGATGATAATATCATTTTACTTACTTAGGCTTGTATAATACCGAAAATAAATGTTCAAAAAAAAAAAAAAGATTAATGTGTCATATATTTATATAAGTGCCCATTAAAGATATAAGAATAAAAATACACATTTCCTTATCATCTAGATGAAATTTGATTACATTATTTGATTTAAGTTTTTTAAGGAATTTGGGGGAATCATACAGTTCTCTTAACTTGCTAATGAAACGTATTTTATGATAATGAAAGGATATGGATATTATAAGAGTGGAAGAAAAATATTTGAATGTATTTAAATCATTTGAATGAATTATTAACTGTTTCTGATTATAATGGTTATTATAATCATCAATATAATTCTAAAGAATTTATAATAATTAATGGATGATTTGATTCGTAGATAATTTTCCTCAACAGAATAATTTTTCATAATCTACTTATAAAATATTTTTGTTTGTAGTTTTAAAAATACCACTATTTTATTGTAAAATTGAAAAAGCATTCTAGCAGAGTTATTTTTAATTAAAATAAATCATGAAAATCAGTACAAAAGTTAAAAAAATATTTTTATTAGTTCATTTTGTTTCCATTAAAGTGTAAGATAAGATTTATTTATAATTTCAAAAATCAGTGTATTGAATGAAAATTATTTCAGTTTGATTCTATTGATCAAACATAAGCTGTACTTTCTGTTGAAGAATCTTTTCGAATGATGATTTCATACCGTACAAATGATACAAATGATGGTAATTCATTTACTTGTACTGTAAAAATGATGTTAATTCATTTAATTACATGCACCAGAAGTATCATATGTCAAGCTTCAATCAAACTGAACTTTCTCCTTAAAACTCTGAGGGATCGCCTCCAACACCTGCTTTGCGATCATTTTTAAAGATGATGAAAACCCTTGTCTAGCAGGGAGATTTATCACATCGCTCCAATTCCTGGACAGGCCTTAAATGACTTTTCTGTCATCCAGTTCTCAACTCATTGTTGCTGACACGAGTTGAGGAGGAATCATAACATCTGCTTCCATCCCTCAGTGGCTCTGAAGCGTTTTAAATCTGCTGTTAATGTTGGATGTTTGGAAGGACGGCAACCGCTATGTATGGGTTTTGAAGGCACGTAGGGCAACAAAGATGGTTTCAAATGATAGGTGTTTTTGTTTACTTATTGACAAAGTTAATCATGTGGTTTTCTTTTCAAATCAACCTAAATGTTTCGATGATAATAAGCAAGGAAAGTTAATTATGGAATATTAATTTTTTTTATGTATTTTCCATTGAAATTTGATGTTAAATACCCTTATTTGCACTCATTTTAAGAAATAAAATCACATAAATCCTATATACAATATAAATACTGAGCTTGCTTATAATTTTATTTGGTACTAATATTCTTAAAGTTTTACATACATTCTCTATAGCTCTAAGTATAAGAATTTTATATGAATTAAGTATTCGATTGTAAATTTCATCTACAAAAATATGAATGCTGCTAAATATTGAAACTTTGATATCCTTATTTTTTAATATTTTTATACTTATTATAGTTAGAAATTTTCAAACAATAGCATTTTTTTTTCTAGTTTTAAACAAATGTCTTTGTACAATTGGGTCAAACAACATGTCAAAAGTATTTCTTCATAAGGTTGATATCAACGAATTATGGTTTTCTTTTGAAAAGTTTCAAAGTTTCGTAAAAACCTTGATGGTAAGTTTTTGCTTTCTGTTTACACTTTTAAATGTGTGTGCTTGACACAAAAATAAGATTATAATCGGATGACTCATATACTTTTGTTAAAGAAAAATCTTTGGAAAGGTATTTGACTTTTCTTAATGAAAAATCATAAAATTTGCGTTATTGTATCATACATGCATAAGTTCTGAATAATATAGAATAAAAATGCTTTCTTCGAATTTAATTATGAATTAATTCTGTTTATGATATATAAATCAAATAAAAAAATGAAGCGAAATATTGGGGCTCAGTACAGTAATTACAAAACTGAAGCTATATTGATAATTAAAATTAATTTATTTATGTTATCATAAAAATTTGTGAGTGTCCTAGAAATTTATTCCCCATGTGATATTTTCAAGGATAAATGTAATTGTTAAGTACAGAAGTTTCCCATATGCATTAATCTATGTATAATAATGTCTTTCTGCGTGAAAATTATTGAAAGAAAATAAATTATATAAAAAAATTTTACTATTTCAAATAAAATGATATTATCTTTTAAAACTGGTCATTAATTAGAATAATATAACACTGCGAAACATTGAAATATTTAAAAAACAAATTACTAGATTTGTGGATTATTTTTCGAATGCTTAATGATTTAATGAATTTAAGAAATGTAATCCTCGTTTAAAATCGAATCCCATGTACCTAAATAAATAAATAAATACCGTATGCATTAATCTATGTATAATAATGTCTTTCTGCGTGAAAATTATTGAAAGAAAATATTTTACTATTTCAAATATAATGATATTTTCTTTTAAAACTGGTCATTAATTAGAATAATATAACATTGTGAAACATTGAAATATTTAAAAAACGAATTACTAGATTTGTGGATTATTTTTCGAATGCTTAGTGATTTAATGAATTTAAGAAATGTAATCCTCGTTTAAAATCGAATCCCATGTACCTAAATAAATAAAAATTATTTTTGCTTTCAAATATATGAATTGAACACAAACACATAGGCGAAGTCTTTAAAGACACTCTTATAAAAGCATTTTTGAAAAAGATATCAAACTTGCTTGCTCTCGAAATTATTTTAAAAAAATACGAACACATTTATGATGGAATTGAAACAAATTTATGTGTAGAAATCTTAAGGATTCTCTTTTACGTACAATGCTTCTATAAAAAAAAATCAGAAAGAATATTATATTTTTAGAAAATCTGATGAAATGTTTTAAGTGCTTTTCTAAAAAATTAAGAATGCGGTTTAAGTAATGATTTTTAAAATAGCTTTATATTTTGAAAGAATAAGTATTCAAAAGTTAATTTAAAGGGAAGCTAATTCATAAATACAGCTATGTATATAGTAGTTTAATTAAAAATTATAATTTGAAACACGTTTGAACTGAAATTTTTCTATTTTAAATGAAAATTTGGTAAATGAAGTAATTTAAATGAGATGTCTATCAGTTTAGTTTTATTAGAAATTGGTCAAAACTTATTTAGAATTTTGTTTCCTAAATAAAAAATTGTATCAAGGAATAATGATAGAATAAAAATATTGGGAAAGGAATTGAAATTTTTGATAAAAAATTTCGATGGCATGAATTAATGCATTTTTTGTTCATCAAAATGAAAAACTCTTTAATTTGAAATCGAAAAGACATAATAACACATCTATTAGAAAATAATATAATTGCAAGGAAAAAAGTTAAAGTAAATAAATGATAATTTTTCTTTTGCCCATTTGAGGAAGTTTTGTAGAATAATTTTGAAATATTATACAATTTGTACAAAAATATTTTAATAACACGTTTAAAGTAATATGTTGTTAAAATAAGTATTTTTCTCTGAAACTGAATAAAAATACAAAATAAAAGAAATAACTACTTATTACGTTACTTTAGACATAAAAAGCTTTCTTTTTTGAATTAGAAATGAAAATTACGTAAGTAAATAATGTAGTTGCTAATCTTATGACGAAAATAAAAGGCACGTGCATATTGTTTACACACATTATATACATTTTTGCACTCACACTATTATGCCTTGATAGTTAAAATTGCTAAATATTGCATTATTTATATTGTTTTAAATGATGATATAAATAATCTGAATTATATTCGAAATACTATTTCTAGGTTTGTTATAAAGTTTGCTAACCAAACATGCTTTTTTTAAAAAATTTTTTTATATATGATGAACTTAGCTAAAAAATGTCAAATGTTTTTTTATCGAAACTATTTACAAATATTTCTATTAAAATAACAAATATATAGAATTGTGTAAAAACATAGAAACAGTTTAGAAGACTTTGTCTGAAATAAGAAGTCAAAAATTCATATATAAAAATTCTCATAACACTAATTTAATATTAATTCAAAATTTTTGATCAAGGTGAATAATATATATATCAGCTAGAAAATACTGATTTGAGACGAAACTGTATGCAATTAAATTTAAGTATTCTTTTTCAGATACTCAGATCAGAAACACATACTAAAAATCCTATGAATTAAAAACATTTGCGGATTTAAATTATCTTAATATAGTATGAAATAAATATTTCAGTTATATTTAATCATCTTTTTAATCTGAACTTTTTTAGAAGTTTATTAAGTTGGTATTTACAAGTTTGTATAAATGTATGAAGATCATCTGGAACTCTATTAAAAAGTTTGACAATGTAAATATAACTTTTTCTAATATTTAAACATGAAAACATTTAAAAATCTGCCGAAAAATTTCATTTTAATTATTCTTATTGCAAATATCAATAATTAATTATATAATTTCATATTTACTTTTTGAAAGATTTCTGTGCTAATTAAATGATAATAAAATAGTTGCAAAACGACCATTTAAGTATTTTTAATTGATGACTTCTAACTTTTGAATTAATTTTAATTAACAGTGAATTTTAATTTGCTAAAATTTTTTCTTTTGGATTTTAGTTAGAATTCTTTTACGTTTGATTTTGTATTGAATAAAATGTACTTTATTAAATATTGAAAGATATTTCATTTTATAAGAAATATTTCTTGGAAACGTGTAATTTCAGTAGGGTTATTAAATTTTTCTTCAATAGCTTTGTATATTTGCGCTTTCTAATGCTATCCCCTCATATCCCTTTATCAAAATTTAATTCAGAATAAAAATTAATTCAAAAATTGGATTCTTTATTAAGAAAATATACGAAATATATTAAAATATAACCGTTAACAACATTGTTAATATAAGCTTTCTAATTGTTTTAAACCAATGTAATATTTTAATTTTTTAACCGAAATTTCTTCTCATTATTTTAAAGATTATTATTATTAATACCAGTAATTATATAAATCAAAAAATTATGAACTGTTTTCTTCTTTCCTTTCTGTTGCGACAGCTTCTGTGAACAACACCTTTGGCCTTCCCAAGAATTTTTCTCCAGTCTTCTCCTTTTTGTCTTCCAATTGATAAAATCCCTCTCTCTAGGCAGCCAGCCAATCTAAGATCGGGTTGGTCCTTTGCTCTTACTACAGAGTGCCTGAACAAGAATATTTTCTGTGTTGACCACAAACTGTGTTTCTGTGTCGACTGCAAGAACATTTTATTCTTTTTGTGTCATTGTCCAAGTTTCTGATGAATATGTAAGTATTGGTCTTGATTAGACATTTATAACTTAATAAATTAACCTTCCTTCTAATTAGAATTTACTTTAGATATTTCTTTAATGCCTAAAAGCATATGTTGGCAGCAACAATTCGCCTCTGAATTTCTGATGTAATGTGTGTGTGTTGTTATTAATGTTAACCCCAGAGTCCAGATATATAAAGTATCACCTTTTTCAAATGTGTATGCACCAATCGGACGATGCATAGCAGAATCTATTACCTTAGTGCATTGCATGCACTTAGTTCCTTCCTGATTGACTGTAAGATGCATTTTACTTGTCTCCTTTTTCAGTGTTAGGAAAGCCTGTTTCAAGTCAGCAGTTGATCTCGCGTTAATGGTACATTGGCAAATGCAAAAACTTGCACAGATTTGTGAAATATGTTTACTCTGATATTGATTTTTGAGTCACAAATGGGCTTTTCTAATGATATTTTTAAAAGTAAGCATGTCAGTACATCACCCAATCTTACATGATTTCTCAGTCCCATTCGTACTGAAAATTCACCCCGAATTTTAACTTGTTGCATGGTCCTATCTAGTATATTTCAGTGAGTCTTACATGCTTGTCAGGGATATTCAATTCACGCAAATCTTTAAAGAGTTGTTTTCTATTTATGGAGTCATAGACAGTTTTAAAATCTAACAAATGCTGAGTTTCAATTCTGAATTCTTTGGTTATTTCTGAAATTTTGTCGGATGTTAAATATTTAGTCAATTATAAATCTAGTTCCTTCTGAATCCTCTCTGATAAACTCCAATAGTTTTCTACATATTGAATAAAGTCTGTTAAACAACATATTTGAATAAAAAAAATTAAGCTCTAGAGCAGAGCTCAATCATTTAATTCTTGTGTAGTTAAGGATATCTCCTTTTTGTGTTTCGAAATGCTTATATGTGAATAAAAACATGAAACTAATTTAAAAACTGTCATTCAAATCCATTATAACTAAAAACACACAAAAATATTTAATCATTTTTATTTAGTGCTGAAATTTACTTTCTTAAAATGTTTTCTATTTCCCATTTTAATTAAATGTCTTTTACGTTTTAGTAGATTTTATTATAGCTAACTTGATTATTTTAACTTGATAATTGAAATTTATTTCATTTTAACAGTAAAGCTCGTTTTAATTTTTATTTATTATTTTAATGCAGTAAATATTTTTAATTTCTTAATAAATTGCATACATTTACGTAATTTAAACAATTGCATTAAATATATTAAAAGTTTACCCAAAATCAGTTACAATAGATATCAAGATTAATAATAAATTTAAATAAATTTTTAAAAACGAGATATTAGAAGTTGATATTTATTATTTCTCATTAAAGTAATCATATCAAAAATGAATGTGACATTTTCTGAAGTTACTTTTTAATATTTTACTGAAAAATCTAATTTTTGATTAATTAATATTAATATAAGTAATTAAGTGCATATATATAAAGTATATATTATTGAATGTGTAAGTATATATGTTGTAGTTTTGGTATATTTTAAATGTAGTCCTTGATAAAGTTTAATTATTTTAAAGTACTAAAAACACTTTTCTAATATATTTTATCTTTTTGAATTTAATTAAATTTCTTTGCTGCTTTTACATTCTCATTTATTTTTACCAAAACAAATAAAAATTTTTTTGAAAGATATTTTATTTCATTATTAATGTCAATTTGAATTTTATTCATTAGAAATTATATCTTACTAGAATCATAATTATTAATTGCTTCAAGATTTTTCTGCAATTTTATTGATCAAATTCCCCTGAAGGCACAAAAAAATAAAATTTTAAATACTTGCACTGAATGTCTTGCAATAGGTGATTATTGAAATAGGACATTTTATTGAAAAATCCTTTGTAATAGAATATTTCATGAATGTGAAATTCAAAATAGTGCTTCATATAAAACGGCAGGAATAGGACGTAAAGAATAATAAGAATGAATTCATAAATATTACCTTTATTTAATCACTATTTTTTTAATTATGATGTATAAGGAAATTATTAAATATTTGATTAAATTTATTTTAATAATTATTATTAAAACTGAGTAAAAATAATATAACTTTATACATATGTATTTTAAAAGGATTGGATATGAACATAATACCTAATTTTATTAGAAAATTAATGACTGTATCTATTTTTTTTATCAAAATTATAATTACTATTAAATTATTATTATAAAGCTATTTTATATTAACTCCTCATGCATGGAAGAATCAATAAGTAAACTTAATTGTGCGTTTTCTATCTGAATTCATTAAATGGCTTATTAAAGTAAAAATGCATAAATCTATACTTTAAGATTCAATTCTACTCCATTTTCTGAAATTATTGAGTATTTGCTTTGATTAAAAACTATAAAAACACTTAAGATTTATTAGTTTCCTGACTTTGGTGAGCAAATTAAAGAAGAAAGATATCTAATGTAAATAATTTACGAAAAGTTCAAGCTTTAATTTAAAATATTTTACTCCAGCCTTTAACAATATCAGATGCAAAATAGTTTTCTAAGTTTTAAGAAAAAGATAATAAAATTTCCTGTTATCAAGTTATCATGGAAAAGTTTTAAGGAAAATTTTTCATGTTAAGAAAACGTACTTTTAGTTAAAAAAAGTTCAGGTTATTTTTAAGGTAATTAAAATGCAGATGATGCACGACCCCGTCGTTACATTTGGATGTCAATACAAATGAAACATTAAGCTGCAATTATAAACAGTTGAATAGTAATACACGATAGATTTTATCATGAGAAGAATTAATGGATAACGTCAATGACTGTTTTCAACGAATATAAGCAAACTATGAAAGGCTAAATCCTTAACCTTACTAATAAAAATTTGCGGAAAATATTCAAGAACTACTTTACACTAAACCTTTCCGTGGTGAAAGCACTTTACGAAATATTTGCATATTGATTTTCCATAAAAGTAATTGTTGTTAAACAATCACTTTTTTTTACTTAAGGATTAGTTTAACCAAGACCTCTACAGTTTAAAGTGGATTCTGAACCACTACAACATCCCTTTCCAAGATGCGATTCGAATTCACGAGTTTTTCTATCAAAGACCAGAACTGGATATCCAGTACCGTAATAGCAAATTTATTAGTAAATTTTCGGCATACCTAAATGGTATAACAACTAAGTGTATATTATCAAATTTCACTAAGTTTTAAAATTATTTTCAAATAATATACACAAAAAATCTATACATACACTGAAAACACCACTTAAATATCGAGGAAAAGCTAAATACAAATACACAAATATTCCTCAGACAAAGCAGAGGAAAAAAAAATTAGATAAACTTTATTAACGAACAATTTCTTTAGGATATCATTAATATTTATCTGTAATATTTGTGGCGGTCAGATATCAATTTTTAAGAAATAAAATATATAGTTATCAAACTTTTGATCTAACTTTAATTAAAAATTGGAATTAATGTTTTAGCGCAATATATAGCTTATAAGAAACTGAGTGTGTTTTAGTCAAAAAGTTTTACCAATATTAGCAAACAAACAGTAAATAGTCTTATAAATTCATATTTCTCGGCATATTTCAACTATCGGTTTCAAAGCCAATAATTTCGTTATTTTTCACTGAATTAGCTTCATTCACTTCTGTTTTAAAACTAACATTTAAATAGAAAATAATGCATATTGAGAATATGAATGAAAAGATAATAGACAGAAAAGACATTCTTAAATAAGAAAAGAACAAGCACATGAACTATTAACAGCTACAAACAGGAAATTGTTTAAAAATACTTATAAATTTAAATTATTTAAAAGTGAAATACTTTGTTAATTTTATAAAATTGATAAAAACAAAATTTTCGGAAATGTGCAATTTTAAAAAATAAAAATCAAAAAACCTAAAGCTAGAGTAAATTTGTCAGTACATTTTCGATATCAATTTTTTTTACATTACTGAACTCCAACATTACTTTCATTTTAAAAGAGTAAATAATTTTATATAATTTCTATTTAAAATAGTCAGTGACTTAGATTTCAGAAATATGAGCCTAAAATTAAAATGATGATTAAAAAACAATTAAATTAATTATAATGAAACAAAGTTCAGCACTCTTTTTGTACGAATTTAGTACAACAACGAATCTAGCTATTGAATTAGTAATTATCGTAAATTTTAAAAGTTTGCTGAGCGTTAAATAAAATGCAAATTGCAAGAAAATCACAGGAGCTCCTGCAAAAATAAAGCATAATCGATTATATACTTAATGGCATGCATTTTCACTAACTTTCGAATTTAAATAAAACTTACTGATATACGTGGATTATTTCATGGCAGTATTAGAAATTTAAACAAATTATTACAACAATAAAATAATCGAAATATTTTTTAAAAATACTCGTTTACGAATTTATTTCATTATAAATAAGTTACGTAAAAAATGCGTGTTTAAGAAATTATTGAGGTTGCTTTAATAGGTTTATTAAGAAAGATTAATACAATTCGAATATTTTTCAACGTTTTATAAAGGAACACTATAAATAATTATAAAATAAAAACGCAGATTAAAGTAATAAATTAGCATGTGATCACAATGATAATTTCAATCGACAATGCATGAGAAAATATTGAAAATCATCATGCTAATATTAACAGATATGTCAGATACATAAATGTAAATGAAAACATGTATTTAAAGAAAATGACGAAATTGTCTTCTTCCTTCCAATCCCCTTTGTTAAGCAGGGATAAACTAGGTCCATGACGTCGTGAACAGCCAGAAAGTCTATGACTAGCAAAGGTGATTCAAAGATGTCCTCTTAATTAAGTCCCAGGCTAAAGATAATATGTTCCGGAGACGCACTCGCCGAGTTGCATTTGGGGCAAGGCACGTAACATTTACGTCCTTCGCAGAATGAAATGGAACGAAGATGTCCACTTCGGAAGCGGGTGTTGGTAGTCTGGCTCCGCCTGTCGCATTTAACCCCTTAACCATCTGGGGTTCTGTGAAGAAAGTGCACCATTTTTGCTTCGCGGTGGCAACATAGTTTTGGCTTTCACTGCAAAGCAAGTTTTTCCCCCTTTAGCACTTGTCAAAAATACAAAAGTCTCTAATTCTTGATGAGACGTATTTCCGTTGTACCCTGGACCACCTCACAATAATCACATTCTAATGACTTACAGCGGGGAAGCCCATCAATCGCTGTCAGCTGTAGAAACCCACATGTGCTCGCAGTTTGCTTTATGAACGTTCTGCTCGAAAATCTCTTCAAATCCTTATTCTAATTTTTTATTACACTAAATATGAATTTTTATTTAATTATTTTGTAAATTATTAGGAAATTTAATTTATTTCTAAGTAGTTTTTGTATTTAAAATCTTAAACAATTAAAAATATATAAGAGAGCCATCACAACGAATATCGTATTATAACTTTAAAATGTCATTATAATATATATATATATATATATATATATATATATATATATATATATATATATATATATATATATATAATTATTTCAATCATTACTTTTTATGAAAAATCAGAAAAATATTTTTCATTTCCCAGATAGTTAAAAATGTATTGATTTTAAACAGCTGTAATAATTAGTTAATTTGCTGTCTATTTGTAATTGGTAATCATTGCAGATACTTTTCAAAATCAATATTTTATATTTAAAATCATCAAATAATTTTCAAAATCATTAAAAGAAACGCTTCTGTTGCTTTAATACATACAGATTGAAGAATTTAGATATTGTATATACTTAATAATTTTAAAAAATAAAAAGCTAATTTCATTATTTAACAATAGTTTTTATAGTATATAGTAATCTACTGACAACAGATGAAATTTTGATGAAAATTTTGAAAGCAAATTTTTCAGATTAAATTTCTCGTACCAAAAGATTTCCGTTTCTAATTATGTAAAAAATATCACTCCATACAAGAACTCGTGTTGTTATTATATATCTTTTAGTATTTCTTAGATTGTTTTACACAAATACTAAAATTAATTGCATCTCTGGTAAGAATATTTGCTTTTCAAAAGGAGAAACATGTCAAAAATATAAAAACAGGTACATCTTAACGCTATTGTTTACAATAGTATTCTAATAATTGAATATTTAATATAGAACTTATCAATATCACATTTTTTCACATATTCAAATTAGCCCTACATTAAATATTTTTTGCCATTATAGAATTAAAACTGCTTTGACATGCAAATCATTATAAGCTATAAATTTAGAGAAAGATTTTTTTAAGTACTTTATTACAATAATGATTTAACTTAATTCTTCTTTTGATGGTTATAAATAAAAATATTTAGCTACTTTAGATTTGATTAATCAAAAATTATTAAATAGTTTTGATTAAAGAAGTAAATATTCACAAAATTAATTTTGTAAGCATAAATTCACTATCCAGAAATGAATACTTTGTCTAGTTCAAAAGTATTAATTTTACATAAAGTTTAACCTGTTAAAAATACATACCATAATTTATTAATTTATCACAAAAATAAAATTTATTTCTTATGTTAGAAACATTTTATTGAAGGTTAAATTATTTAGCTTTAGTATTAGAATTAAGTTATTTAAAACATACTAAATGTTTTTGTTTACGAAAACATACTAAAGTAATAAAAAAGCCATAATATAGTGCATATTTGAAATATTCTGTTTCAAGAAGGTAAAAGTATAATCTTTACTGTTGGATATTGAAGTATAAGATAAAAAAGCTTAATACTTAAAATGTATAATCACTAAATTAGTAAATGAAAATATTTCTTTTCCATGATAAAGGAAATTTCAAATTTTATGAAATTTGTAAGTAACTTTAACTTTAATGATTTTAAATTATGCATACAAAATACTAGTTTAAAATATCATTAATTTTACAAAACAAATTATTGAAATAATTTGAAACGTGGCAACAAAGACATTAAATAATTTAACATGTTTTCCGCTGTTTTCCTTATACGAAAAAATGTTCCTGATTACTAAATTCAAACATTTTTTAAATATTTAAATATTATCACTAGAGAGAGAGAGAGTTTATGGTGAAATTATAATGTCTCTGAAACAGATATGCATTTCTTAAACAAATATTTAAGGGAATATTCCTCGTAATTTTTCTGAAATAAGCAATTCTTGATGTATTTTAATATCATTTGCCAGTCCTGTCGCAAAATGTGAATTGAGTGAAAGGTTTAATCAAAATTAAAATTTTCTTGCTAAAAATAATAGTTTCCTTGTAAAGTTATAGACCTTAATCGTAATAAAATAATATAATTTTACGTGGAATAAAGAGTAACATAGAACCGTTCTAAAATTCGAAAATAGTTATGTAAGAGGATTTATTCCTTCATATTTTTTAATTACCTTGATCTTGGTATTTTGGCCAATGCTTGAAATATGTGTACTGAAAATTTGAGTAGTGTGAAGCTAACAATATGAAAAATTTCAAAACATGTTTAGTCAAATTCTCGAGTAAACAGAAAAGTAATGCACATGTAGCTAATTTTAAATTATTTACAATTAGAATGAAGATAGCAGAATGATCAATTGGTATTTCAGATTATATCAATTTGACATCAGGATTGACAAATGCCTAACTATTGGAACTTGGGAATTTTTTCAAATTCCGACTGAAACCGATAAATGTAAATTTAAATCAAATGTAGCACCGGTGTAGTGGATGCACATTTTGAATCGAATATCTTGGAAATATCTGTTTCATGATGTATTAAAGGTAAGCGTGTCAATAAATCGCCTTCAGCTGGCCAGAACAAATTATTGAAATGCCATATTGTCACTTCCCTATTCCTGTTTGCATATATATATATATATTATATATATATATATTATATATATATATTATATATATATATTATATATATACATATATATATACAAACATATATATATGGGTAGCTAATAGTATAAATGCGAAAATATTACCGGCTTACGAACATTACGTCTGATTCAAGCAGTGAAGAATTCTATTTTTATTATGAAGATAACTCTTCGAACACCGACTGTGATCTTTCTGGGGCTCACAATCGGTACCCAGTCGACAGTTAAGCAAGTCTGATTTTTTGACACTCTTTTATAAATTATATAAGCATTTAAAATGAGATAATTAGTAACAAGTTATTCAATTTATAAACTAAAATTAGGTACATTGTGAAATTAAATAATACCTGAGAGATTACAAAGATTAATTATTCGCAGTACAAAATATTTAATCTAATTTTAATAAAATGTAACTCTAAAAAATGAAAGAACTTTTTATAGTTGCATTTTATTAAAATTAGATTATATATTTTTACAAAAATCATTGCAGAATTGTTTAAAATACTAAATTCATTCAAAATTTAAAAAACATTAGCATCTAATTTATTACTTATTTTATCCCTTCTAATTTTAAACAAAATTTTTAACATTTTAAAATTTAATATTTTTGAACAAATTAAGTAAAAAAAATTTCTTATATTTTAACCTTGTCGCCGAGTCACATATTCTTATACTATGAAGTTTACAACTAAGCATATATATATATACACATTATACAAAGAAAAAAACAAAAAAATATTAATAATTTAAAACCTTGATAAAAAAGTTTAAATTAGTATGATATACTGCTTATAAATTTCAATTGTTAGATAGCCTTTAATTACTAAACCTAAATGCGAATAAATATAGAAAAGTAAAACGTAAATATAAATAGCTGTTCCTTCCTTGAAACACTTTCGATTTTCACTCGCATTAGTTAAATCAACCGTAACCATTCAGTAACTAAGTTCGCCAGCTACGATTTCACGGTAATCGGTCAATTCTGGGGGTTGAATTAGAAGCATTGCAGTGAAGCCAGTTGCCCCTACCAAAGGGCTCGGGATAGCCGGAAAACGCACAGAATTGTTTGCCCGAGTTACCTCGGGATAGCCGGTTAAAGGGTTAAGAGTGAGGGAGCCTCCCGGTGAGTAACTTTGGTACCAATGATGCAAGGGGGAAGTGACCAAATGGCTTGGTTGACCTTCTTAGCACGGGAGTAGAGTTCAAGGAAGATAAGTGGGCCAGGTGGAGCCGAGGTCTCATTAGTACCTGCCTTTGCAAGAAAGTCAGCAGCTTCGTTGCCTTGCAGGTTAACCTGGAATGGAATCCACTGAAGAAAAATAAGCCGATCCTGTGATAGTTTCTTATACTCCATAAGCTGAAGAAACTCCTACAAAGTCACGAACGTAAAACCACCTAGCAAGATGTTGGATGGAACTCATGCTGTCCGATAGGATCAAGATGTTTCTTTCTTTGACAAATGGTTCAATGGCTTCGAGGGCCGCATCGATAGCAATTAACTCACTGCGGAAAACGGAGCAGAAATCTGGGTTTCTTCTTTGTATCTTTACACCTTCAGTAGAGTTGTTAAGAATGGCAAAGATCCCACTACCTGAATGGTCATTGCAATCCTTGCTGCCATCCGTGTAGATCTTGATATCATTAGCAGAAATGTGGTTGATGACCTCAAGGGCCAGTTGTTTTAAGAAGGTAGGGTGATCAGTTTGTTAACGGAAACAGGGAGGCCAGTGTGAAAAATGACATTTGGCGGTCCTTCAGATGGTCTATAGGTGGATTTAAGTAATGGAGTTCAACATTGTTCTTGATTAACGTGGTGGAGTATACTTGACTAAATGGACTATTTCTTCTTCTTTTAAGACGTTGGTTACTTGTCCAATTCTTTAAATAGGAAGAGGTTTGGTTTTGGGATCCAAGACTGTAAAGTTTGTTGTAATATTTTACGAGGCTGGCTTTTTTCTAAGATTCAGTGGTTGCAGATCCACTTCATAGAGAACAATGTCATTAAGGCAGGAGTTACGAAGGCGTGTGATGATTCGGGCTGCATTGAGCTGAACACGTTTCAATTTCTGGAGACTAGATTTAGAAGCACAGCAATAGATCAGGAGTCCATTTTCCAAAATAGGTCTTATAAGGGAGATGTAAGTATTTCTGAGGATAACAACGTCAGTGCCCCAATCACGCCAAGAAATGTATTTTAATATGTTGATTCTTTTTCGACCTTTTTTAACAAGATGTTCAATATGTTTATTACTCAAAATTTCTGGACCCAAAACACATCCCAAGTATTTTGAATATTTGACAGAAACTTGAGGCTGGTGATTTAGAAGAACCTGTGGGCAATAGTTGTATAATTTTCTATTGGTAGTAAACAAATAGGTATTAGACTTTGTGGGGTTGAAATTCAGTTTATGTTTTTCAGCGAATCTCCATACCTCTTCAAGGGCAGAATTAACATTATCTTCAAGATGTTTCACTTCATAGCCTGATTTCTAAGTCACAATATCGTCTGCAAAAAGCCCTACTTCACAACTAGAAGAAATAATTTTTTCTATTCCATAAAGGAAGAGTGTAAACAGGGTAGGACTGAGTACTGAACCTTGAGGTACCCCATGGAACATTTTAAAGGCCTTTGAAAAAGTGTTATAAATTTCACTTTGATAGTACGATTGCTCAAAAAGTCGTAGATCCAGGTTAATGCCCTACCGCCAATTCTAAATTTTTCAGCTAGTTTAACAATGAGTTTTTGCTTGCAAACCCTGTCGAATGCCTTGGATAAATAGAGGAATGCAGCTACAGTGTGGTTTGCAGGCTTCTTGTGTGCATCTCTAATTCTTTGACATAGGTAAAACACCTGATCAATAGTGCTGTGGCCCTCCCGGAACCCAAATTGTTCCTTCGGAAGAAGATCTGTGGATGCCAAATAGTAGTTTAGTCGCTTTAAGATCATTTTTTCCATAATTTTACAAGCTATACTAGTTAATGCTATTGGCCTGTAACTCTCTAGAACGCTGGCTTCTTTAGATGTTGCCCTTCTCCATTCACGTGGATGGTTGGTTGGGTTTTCTGGCGCAAGGTCCAAAGAGGACAAGCTGCGCCAAGTCTAAAATTCCATTCACGTGGAAGTTGACCTTTACTCCAGGGCTTTTATCCCCTCAAGTCCTACAGACCCTCAACGGGGAGACTGGGCGGAATGGGCGAAGTACGTCGGGAGTTTAACTCCTGGTAGGGTCATCAAAGGCGTGAAGGCCATTCCACTATGCTCAGCTAAGGTTTGTAGGCGAAGGAGCCAAGTCAGTCTTCCACCATCTGTCGGTGCTCCAGAGAAAGGAAGCTGCACAATTCCCCTTCAATAATGTCCAATGACGAAATTGTAAAATTAAGTATGTTTTATATACAAGCACGCACCCTCACACACATTATATATATAATTATTTTATTTTATTTAAAAAAACAAATTTCACATACTTTTTCGACCATATATTGCATCAGTCCAAACTGAAAAATTACAGTGACTTCGTAAATTAAAAGTGAGCATATTGTTAAAACGAATTGTACGCGGAAATATATATCAACCCATTAACAGTTACACTCATTTCGATAACGTACATTCAGCCAATCTTCATCTGTATACCGCAAAGTTTTGTTTTAGAATGATGAATATTTTTTTAACTTATTTATTTTAAAACTTGTTCGATACCCTTATCTTTGTACTGTATTGAATGATATTGAACCCAAATAATTCGACAGTAAACATCCATAGGAGCTATTGAATTGCTAACGCATTAACTATTTTATTAGAACCTCCATAAATAAAAACTAAACAATTAATGCGAAAGAAAATATAGAGAAAATTCAATGTTTAATTTAGTTTTTCAGTTTTTGGGTAAAAGTTTTACATCAGATCTAATTTTATTTGATTCTAAAATGTATTCCAAATTACTAGAAAAATTTTCGCATGGGGTGATAGATAATCAACCTGTTTTAATAGAAGGCTAGATTTCGATTGTTTGGCGAGAATTTTTATTTTTTAAACTAAATTGAGATTTACATTTTTAAGAGGACCACTACAAACATCCCCGTCCGAGATAGAACTCAAACATGCGAACTCTCAAACCAAAAACCAGAGGATCCATTTGAAATTCACAATCACAGTTGTCATTGAATACATAAATACACAGGGAAGCGTGTGTACAGGTAAATTCATTCAGTTCTGAATATCAACGAATATTGAAAGGAAATGGATAAATAGCGAAAATTTACCCGAGTTATTCATTGACTCGTGTAAGGAATTAAGCTTGTCCAAAATCTATTGGAAAATATATAATAATCCATTAGCAAATTGATACAATCACTTCAAACTTACAGAAAATGTATTATAAAATTTTCTACCAAACTTCAGTTTTAAAAAGCAAATGTATTCTTTTCCAAAATTATTAAAACTGTTTAATAATATCAAAGCTATATATTTAAATCAAATTTTTGAATTAACGTTAAAATTTTCCTAAAGTAAGAATTTATAACTTTCCGTTGAAACAAGAACAATGATTTAAATATGCAGAACAATATAAATTTATTTACTTAATATGTTTAGGAAGAAATACCAATCAATTAAAATAATATTCGGAGTACACAGTATTTCGACGTTAAAGAAAAATATCAACCTTGTAAATCTGTTTACTGTGTTAGAATTTTAATCGCTTGCACCCAAATGAAAATTAAATAGGCCAAATAGAGAGAAAACTAAGCAACCAGATGAAAATTTTAAATAAAATAAAATAATTCATTAATTTAAGCTGGTTTAATCTTTGAATTATATTGTACTTTCTCATCAAAATAATTTTTATACCATTGCGAATAAAGAGCAAGATCATTTTCAAGTAATACTGCAAATTGATTTTGGAATCACACTTAAGTATTTGGCCCAGAAAAAAACATTATAACAATTTAATTACATTAACTAGACATATAAATATAATATACAATAATTATAGTAAATATTTTGGATTATTTAACAAAACTGTTCAATGATTCTTGATCATTTATTTATCGAAGTAACATTAATTATAACCAAATATAATTCGTGATTTTAGCGATCGAAAATTCTACACGAAATTTTAAAAGGTTAAAGCACATATGTCCGCGAAGGTCATTATAATCGCGTTCATAAAATCATATACAAGTGAGTAGCACTATGCAGAACAATTATTTAGTAAACAATTATTCAGTGTTAAATATTTTTGAGAAAAATATGAGACCACGAAACTGGACCGCTCAGCTGCTGACAAATAATTTAAAGCACAAAACATCTGTCATTGTTATTTCCCATGAAAATATTCATAAATAGGACTTGGTCAAATATCAGAAGAAGCAAAATTGAAGACTTCCCTCTAGACAGACAAATCTGCAAAAACATAATTGTACTCATAAAACAGTAAAAAACATTCGCTAATCAACAGTGGCAAAACAAGAGTTTGCTTTTTCAGATTCAACTTAGTGTTGAGAGCGAGAAACCAACAAGTGACACATAGTTGCAGTAATGCATTTTTAATCATTAAATAGGTGTATCTCACCTCAGAAATTTTCATTCCACAGTCAATTTATCATCTAGTGCCGTTTAAAAGTAGATATTTTATTCATAGAGTTCTCACACTAACGAATGTCTCTCAAGTATCCTATCATAATGTCACTGTGATCCATCAAGAAGTAGACTTTTGACACACACAATGGATAAGCTTATTAGTTAAGTGTTGGAAAATAAGATATTTTGAAATCCTTCAGATTGTGCTTCCATTGAACATAATTGATAATATTGACAAGTAAAAATTTCGAAAAATCGTCAACATTTTCTGAATACTCATACAGTTAAAGTATAAAAACAGCTTCATGTTCTCGCACTTAAATGAAGGTATTAAGGTTTTCCAAGAATAATACATTATTAAAGATTTAATTAAACCCATTCCATGGTTTCTATATATATTCATGATTATCTTTTCAGCCTTCTTCACTCTCACCATTAATCTTTTCATGAGCAAACAATTTTTAAAGACGCATCGTCATTCAATAAATGCCAATTATTTGTGAATCTTTATCCATTGTCTACATTTGTCAATTAATGTAAATTTTTTGTTCCTTTAAAAAGTATTTAAAAGTGAAAAAATATACTGCCCAGGTATATATATATATATATATATATATATATATATATATATATATATATATATATATATATATATATATATATATATACATTAATTTTTTTTTAATATTCAGAATATATTTTACAGCGCAAGGCATTTATAGATCTCGCTTACGATATAAAAGAAAAATTATAAGCAGATGTATACTAATATTAAGCAATATAGCTATCCTTAAGTTGAATGTAATAGGTTTTTTAAAAAAAATAAAATGACTACATAAGCACCAAACTCATTTAGATGCATTAAATAAGAAAAACATTTCTTAATAGAAAATCACAAAACTTTTCATATAATACGAGTTACATTAATACTTATCGTTTGAATCAAATTTTAGACAAAAAATAGTGCCCTTAGAAAAAGAGTCCGCGATTTCGGATAAACCGTTAGACGAAACTTTAACCGTAGTCAAAAAGTAATGATCCAAAACTGAATTATTTTATTCAATATTTTGAGGCATTTAAAGTGAAACTTAAAACTTTAAAAGAACAGCAATGTCCAAAGCACGGCCCGCGGTTGAGTTATTAATATTATAACGGAAGAATAAATGTTTCCATTTTTTTCAAATTTTGTTGGTAGAAATGGTTTTATTTTTTATATGGTATTATTAATAAATAACTAAAATATAGAATCATATTTATACGTACGTATTTGTGAGCCCCGTCTCGACTCGTGTCTACCTTCTGATAGTAGAAAGCCTGACTACCACGTGACTGTGACGTTGCATCCGAAGGCTGACTCTTTCTAGGTGACGTTCTAAGGTAGGCAGCAAACCTGTGCACCGCGTTGCTTGTGGATAGTGTTTCACTGGTGTATGTTTTGTGGATTCCTGGTGTATGGTATACCAGCCAAACATGAAACAATCCCGTCATTAATAACGTCTCTCCAAATATTAACCAATAAATGTTTATTTACTGTTTAACTTGCATTATTATTGTATTGTGTATTTGTTAATATTTTCATTTTTGAAAACATAATCATGACTAAAACGGCAAGAAATATTGCATGTAATACTTTGATTTGAATATCAGCAGCAAATATTATTGCTGAAGTATGTTTGGAAGAGAAAAAAAGGGAGAGCAAAACTTAAATAACATAAACTTAATTCAATTGCCCATGCAACTTATTTAAAATGAAGTTAACAATATTTCTTTTAAATGAATTTTTATAAACTATAAATAACTAAATTGGAAAATTATTTTATAAAAAATTCTTTTGCTACAAATACTTATGCATTTGCATTATATTAAAAATCCTAATTTAAAAAATAATTACATTTTATTTCAGAGCCTGGTTCATAATATTTAAATAAAAAATAATAAATTTATATTAAAATTCATGTATTTAATGCACATTTATAAGAGTAATAATAAATAAAAAAATATTATTTAAAATAGAGTTTCTGCAGTGTTTTAATTGCAGTTTAAATTAAAAACGCTTCATTTAATTTTTATTAAAAACTAAAAATTCTCAAAATATTTTTCTAATTTTAAAAAGCAATTTCAACGAGGAAATTTAAATAAAATGAAAATAGTTTGTAAAAATCTTGTGAAATTTTACCAGAGAATTGTTTTTTGAAATTATTATTTACTATTCAACTAAAATCTGTAGTTGATTTTTAAAAATTTTTATTAAAATAATTATCATCACGTAGGTTTCACAAGCATCTGTTATCTATTGAAAAATATATAATCGAATCTTTATCATCTATTATTGCTTGTAATCTTGCTATGATTTAATTAAATTTTCTGTCACAGTAGGGTCAGTATTCGACCACTCTTCAATAAGGGATTGTTTAAGGGCAGATTTGCTTGATATCTTTCTTTTTCTTATTTTTAATTCCAAAGAATTCCATAAATTTTCCAAAGGATTTAAGTCTGGGGATTGTGGTGGAGTGGCAAGTTTTCTGGGTACACGATAAAGCAACCACATACGTGTTATACCGGTAGTGTGCTTAGGGTCATTGTCTTGTGGAAAATAGTACGAATTACTGATAACCAAATTTTATTGCACTTTGTGGCAAATTATCTCACAACACATCAATATAGCTTCGAGCTGCTCATATATTCCCATCAATGAAACACAAATTACCTACTCTTTTGCTAGCCATGCACCTCCAAATCATAACAGAACCTCCTTCATGTTTAACTGTAGGTAACACATTTTTGATATCAAAAGCAGTACAAGGTTTTCTCCAAACTAATTTCCTGCCATCTGATTTAAAGATATTAAACTTACTCTCGTCGGAGAAAATGACATTTTTCCAGTAATCAATTGGCTTATTGATATATTCATTAGCGAATTCAAGTCTCTTCAGTATATTTCGTTCAGTTATGAGAGGTTTCTTCCTTGGAGATGTCCCATAAATTTGTGCATCGTGCAAGACATTTCGAACACTTTGGGCACAGATTTGAACTCCAGATGTTGAAGCGACATCATTGGCTAATGTAATTGCACTAGCAAATGGATTTTTCGATGCTTTTCTTATAATTTTTAGCTTCATTCACAGTGAAACTTTCTTTGGGCGTCCAGAGAGCAAGTTATTTGATATAAATCCTCTTTCTTTATGACGTTTTATAACATACCGAACAGTAGAGAAGCAAACATTTACTTTTTTTACCTATTTCTCGATAACTTAGGCCATTTTCACGTAGTGAAACAATTTTTTCTCGCAACGAAATCGGAAATTCAGATTTTTTAGGTGCCATTTTACAATTTTAAATCTACAATCAACTGATAAAGTTTCGACAATACCTCCTTTTATCGTCGTCTTACGTATGTTATTTACTGCGGGATGACTGTCAATTAATTAGCATAAAAATGTAAATTTTCTAAAAGTGAGTTGAGTGTGCAAATGCTTTTTTGACATAAGATATTTTAATATTGTTGCAAAAAAATTTTTTTTATTAATGTATTATTTTATTAATTTATTATTTATTTTTTGTAATTAATTTAAATAAATAAACTTATTTTTAAAATACCAATTATTGTATTTATTAATGCATTTTCGTATAAAACGTTTACAAAAATAAGGTGTGCAAATACTTTTTTTATCCTCTGTACATACAGAAAGAATCATGCATTATATTTTACTTTGGAAATTAAATAAAAATTAAATTCAAAGATTAAAGTACTTAAGCTTTTTTAAATTATGGTATGATACAAGCATAATGTATCAAAGTAAGTTTACTCACAAATGTAGTATACATATTTAATTAAAATTTAATTTCATACATATGAGAAGTTTCTCGATAAATAATCTTTATATTTTAAAATTAGTAATTCCTCAACATATTTACATAATCAATTAAATACTAACGGAAGTTTATTTATGTCTGCAGTAATATCATATGATGAAATGATAGACAGTAGAATTGTAAAAATTACATCTTTTTTTATTATTAAATAAATTTATAAAACTAGGCATTAATGATGATAAATTGGAACTATAGATTATATAAAATATTCAGTCAATTTGTACCTCCCTGAATTTTTGAAGAATCATTATTCTTAGGTTAAGCATTTTCTGATTATAAGATTGATTTTCAATACAAAATTATATTTTCAAATAGAAATTATTAGATTTCTCCATTTAGTAAATTTATAGTTCAAAACATCACACATACATAGAAATAAACATGTAACAGAATTGAGCTTTAGAATGCCTTATTATAGTTCTGGTATTAGAAATCATGAGAAGTTCTGAAATGTAATAAACAAACTTTATTAATAAAATTTTGGCATAATTTAATTGCACTTTGAGCTCACTAGACTAAATCAATCGATAGATTTCTAGATTCAGTCAGGAGCAATCTATTCACAACATAAATATTTTTAAGTGCATTTAAATTCTTAGATTACTATTTCAAACTTAACTTCAATTTTAAACTTTAAATTTAAAATTTTAAACTTAAATTTGAAATTTTAATTGCAATCTAAAGTTTAAATTTTAACTTAATCTGAAGTTTAAAAGTTAAGTTTAAAGATTTTATCTACATTTTATCTTCGATAAATATTAAATGAATTCCTTTTATATTTATCGGAATAAATCTTGCGGAACAAGAGATAAGAAAATTAGTGTAGAGGAAAATAATATACACAATGTATGCACTATATATAGTGAGTCAAAGTTAAATTCGCACACATGTCATTTTTCGCTCAATTTGAGATACGAAACGTAATCATCAAAACTTTTCAGTATATTTAATTTGGTTAACAAGTATAAAACACTTTATATTTATTTATTTTACAAAAGAAACGTTTTGATTTAAACTTTTTTTAAACAACGCTTTTTTATTTAGATGAATATTCGAAAAAGATAGTCAAAATAAAACTCGTACGCAGTGTAGTCCCGCAGTGAATGACGAAAAGATAAATGAAATCAGTATTTAAATTTCGTGTCGCGTTGAAACAAGCCTCGGTCATTCAGAAAGTAACTATTTTGTTTGGATTTTCACCATGGGACGTAAACGTGGACATACATCCTGAAGTGAACGAGAGCAGATTGTTATCCATTTCAAAGTAGGTAAATCACACCGTGAAATTGCCAAAATAGAGTCAACAGAAGTCATTCTACAAATCAAAGTATAATTTATCGATACAAAAATGGTCAAGGATTGCAGAACAAATCTAAGATGATCAAATGAAAAATTTTTGATTTTCACGATGAACGTTGGATTATTCGACAAGTAAAAAAAATCTCGCAATTAGCACTTGAAGCTAAATTATTTTTATATAAGAGTGTTCACCCGGAGACAATACGAATCATTTTAAGGAAAACAATTTTCACAGTAGGATTGCAAGAAACAAACCCTATATAGACAAACAAAATCGATTAAAATTTTTTTTTGCCAAAGAGTACAAAAGAGAGACATTTACATTTTGGAATAAAGTAATTTTAGCTGATGAATCCAAATTCGATTTGTTTTCTTCGAATGGAAAGGTAAAAGTATGTCAAAACTCTAATAAAGAACTAAATCCTGCAAATACGAAAAAAATGGTTAACCATGAAGGAGGAAGCGTGATGGTATAGGGGTGTGTGTCTGAAGTAGGTGTTGGCCGATTGGTGTTTATAGAATCTACTATGAATCAGTATACCTACATCAATATATTAAGTGATAATTTAAAACATAGTGCAGAAAAGCTTGGGATAGCAAACACTTTTCATTTCTATCAGGATAATGACTCAAAGCATACTACTCTCAATACTTGCTTGTGGCTACAGTACAATTGTCCTTAAGTCATTAAAACTCCCCCACAATCACCAGACTTAAACGTGTTAGAAAATGTATGACATTAGTTAAAAGTTGCTGTAAGCAATCGTCAAATTTCTAACAAATATGACTTAAAAAAGGCATTATTGGAAGAATGGAACAAAATTAGTAAAGATTACTACGAAACTCTCGGTTCGATCTATGCCAAAACGCTTGGAACATGTAATTAGAAATAAAGGTCATCCAACAAAGTACTGAAATGAAGATATCTTGTATCTATATTTTTTAATATAAAGATCTAGTACAGTGTACAAGTTTCATTTTGACCTTTTTCGTTCGAATAATTATCCTAAATGTGATGTGTTGTTTAGATATGTGTAAATCTAAATTTTATTTTTGTGAAACAAAGAAGAGTGTTTTACTGTGTACCAAAATGAAAATATTGAATTTTTTTGTATATTACTTTCTATATCTTAAATTAAACAAGAAATATCACAGCTTACGAGTTTCACTTTGACTGATATACAAAATCATCTAGTATTGTTAATTATTACACACACAAAATGCAATTATAATAGCGTAAAACTCTTTGATAACTTATTCTACTTTGATTTTCCGTATTTTTTTTTTGACAGAAACTCTTTTAGAAGTCTCATAATAAGTTACCTCCATAATCTTTTTCTACATGAATTAATGAAACTACAAATCAAACTTATTTTATTTGTAGTTTCTTTAATTTTTTCTGAACCATCTGAGGATTTTCCAATGAAAAACTGACTAAAATTTCAATTTCACTTTGAAATGCAAGATTGTGTTGTGTCATTTTAAAATAATGTATCTGGAAGGCCTTAAACAAATTTTATAAAGCGCAAATAATTTAAGTTTCTACTGAGTCAGTTGAATTGTATGTAGCAATATTCTTGAAAATGCAGCTTTCCGATTAATCGAATTCTTTAGCACACTCTAATTACCTTACACCCCTCTTAATTTGGGTAAATGGTATCGCCCTTCTGATTTCTGGAAAACGAGAGGGCAGCTGACTGTGTGTGTGTGATTCTGTTTTGGTAGTCAGATTCCACCGATATCGTTTCTCTATTGATGTTGATGAGCAGAATAAGCACCCAGGACCTACACTTTAAAGTGTATTTCGCACCATCATTACCATCCATGCTCAAAGTACGATTCGGACACATGAACTGTTGAACCAAAGACCACAATAGTAATCGTCAGCTTGCCAGCTTAGAAAATCCCATACCAAAAATCGCCTACTAAGTGGTATTTATTGTATTTTTGCAATGTGTTAATATATCTATTTAAAATCAAATCATTTCAATATCAATTAATTTTTAAATTGCTTTATCAAATATAGTAATTGAGATTAGCATATAGAACATAAATTTAAGCAAATACAAAAAATTTCAAGGAATTTGTTGAAAAATAACTTATTTAAAGGATGAATAGTTAATTATTTTATTATTAAATTCATGTATTTAATAATAAAATAATTGCCTTAACGATTCAAAAAAATTTGTGTCCAGAAAATAAAATAATGAGGAAAAAATTTTCAAGTCTTTCAAGCAGCACATTTAATGTCCAAGCTTAAAATTTCCAAAAAGAAAAGTTCAAAATTAAATAAAGTGATACAACTATACTACTCTTATTTTGTGGGCCGTGGTAGCTTAGTGGTTAGGGTATCGGCCTTCCATCCGGAAGGCTGGGGTTCGATTCCCAATTCCGTCAAAGACCAACCGAGTACATGCGATATAAGTGCTCGTTAAATCAGTGGAATCCAAAGTCCTGTGGTCGGTCGTTGAGCAGTTACCATGGGTGCAATAGTCTCAAGAAAATTTCCTCCTCCTTCAGATCATGTCAAAATTATGGGAGTAGGTCCTGTGGTGGTGCCATATATCGGAGGATTTTAGAAAAGAGCAAAGACATACTTCCACCTTTGTGGTTCTCTGATTAAAACGAAAGACTTAGATTCAGCCATAGCGAGCTTGGCTTGTCCAAGTGTCATAAGTAACAACAACTTTTATTTTGTTGCTTCATCCATATAAAATATTGAACATTTAAGATTCCCAAACTTGGCTGATTTTCGACAACACTACGGTAACCTGAAGAAGAAGAAATTTCTAGAAAAAACTGCCCATATGGTTCCTGCTGTTTACGATGCGGTAGGGAAACACATCCCAATCGAGCAAGAAAAATGTTTTTCTCCCTCAACGAAATAGAAAAGACATCTGTAAGTAATGCATGTTAGAGTCTTGTTCATTAGCGTTGGAAAAATAGCTATGATATGAATTTTTAATACACTTTGTTTATTTTCATTTAAAAAATTTTTAAAAATAAAATATTATAAACTGTTTTGTGTTGCCTTGTTCAATTCTATTATATATTTTGAAACAAGACTACCTATGTATTAAAAGTTTGAGGAATATTTAATATATAAAAAATGCATTTTACAATGCATATATATATTTCTTAGAAAATAAAATATCTAATAATAAATCTAATAAAAGTTTATGTTTATCAGAATAATAATGAGACAAATATTTTAATTTGATTTTCAATCATTTTGCAAAATTATTGAGTTCTTACTTCTACAAACATTTAGACATTTTTCTTTCAACTTATTTCATGGAAGAAATCAAAAAATACTGTACACTATAAGGTATGATCAAAAAAAGCTTACGATATTATCATACTAAAATATTGCGTCTGATAAGAAATTAAACATATTTTAAATTTGAAAAATTATATATATTACCGAAAAAAATTTGGGTTTGTAGTAAAAGTTCAGCGCGGAAAAACATATAATCACTTCTAGTCACTCACCTTTCTTCAAAGTAGAAATCCAAAGCAGCGAATACAGTAAAATAAATCAAAACCATTAACTAAGTCCTCTTCAATTTGTTGGCGACTCTGTGGCGGTAGAAGACTTTCAACGGGAACGATAAACAAATGTCTTCAGAATGTATTTGAAATAAAATTAAGTGACCAGGGCCAACACCCTCTAGAATACTGTTGATTTGCGTTTCATTTTGCACGCTCTCTTCAGCACAATCAGGAGTTTTCAGTTTACATTCTCAGTGCCGGTTACCTGGGATACGTTCTCACGCAAATACTAGGAGGAATCTTGTCCGGGATGTTCGGCACCACATCATTCCGTCAATCTGTAACCTGTTGTCGCCCCTGGCAGCCCGGCAGCATCCGTTTCTGCTTGTCCAGTTGCTAAGAGGCATGGGCTAGGTAAGTGCTTCCTTACCATTCCCGATAACATGTTATTATACATTATAATTTAAAGAAAGTTTTCGTTAATAATTCCTGCAAGAATAATTGTTACTTATATTGTCATCATGAAAGTTGTAAATTGTCAGTCACAATAATATCGCATATATTACCCGCGGTTATATTGATAATCGACTCCAATGGTACCAGATATTTGCTTATTTTTTCTGAGTTTACTGTCTATTTTACACTTTTATGATTATTTTAGACCCTATTCTACACACAAAATATATTTTTAATTACTTACTAATAATTTAATTTTCAAAATTTAAAAATAGACATTTACAATAACCGAAAAATTAATTTTTTTATAATTTTCCACATTATCAACCGTTTATTAAATGTGTCCATGCAAAGGACATGGTGTTAATAAATATAGAATTTTTATACAATCTGCATGTGCTTAGAAATTTGAAACATCATTTGCTGAACACTTACTCATTTTGATTGTTAAGTATATCATACTCATATTGATTGTAAGTATGGGCAGTATGATTGTAAGTATGGTAATTATTTGCATGTTTTTGATTTCGTGGAAAGTGTGCATGTTCTTGTAATAAACTTAAAGTTGATTTCCATGGATCCTAGTCGAAGACATAAGTCTTGCAATTTATATATAATAAATACAGACTTCTATTATTACAACGGCATTGCGTTTCCTAGTGCAATTTTCTTATAGACGATCGACGCAATCTTTGATTCGTGATTTCGGCTCGTAGTCAAACGTTGACTGACCCGTTTATAGGGTGGGCCACATTCATACATCACAGAAGAGAAACGCAGAAAGAAAGTGGCCTCCATGTCCAAACCATGATTCGAACCCAGGATTAACAGCTCAAGAGTCAGGAACTCAGTCACTGGTCGGCACACCATAAAACTAAACATAATTTGTTAGACAAAGACACCACTTGAAAATAATAGACAATATACTGTGGAGGCAATGACGACCTCACTAGCTTCCCTGAATATCCATGATGTAATGCAGTGGCCTGCTTTAGGCTACTCGCTGGTAATGATTTGGCTAAGCGACCATCAGAATTTTTGTTGAACTCCCACTCTGTAATTTTAGAGAAAATATGAACGGAGTTCATCTTATTCATTGTAGGGCATTGCTTGTCACTGACGTGACAAAGATTGTACAAAACAATGATTTATCATTTTTCGTTTTGTTGTATTTTATACTTTTTTCATTTTCTAGGACTTTACTAACTGTTGTATTTTATTAGGAAAATTAATGTATAGTTTCGAGAAAACTATTTTATGTATATATAAATTGGAATATTTTATTTTAATAACATTAAGTGTATTTTGCTTTGCAATTAGAAATGAAAATATATTCAGTGAAAATACAAGCATATTATTAAAATCAGCAAAAGTTAAGAAAATATTTAAAATTGCGATAAATAAGATAAAATTCAATATAATTTAAATCATGTTTACATTTATGTATATAGTAAAAAGTTTAAATTCATAACTATTTTTTTCCTCGAGTCAAACTCTTAACAGATCCACTTCATGTCTATTGCCTATATTAAATAGAGTAAGAAAATTTCGTAACTGAGACGGCAAAAAAACTGAAAATATCGTTACTTCGTGACTAAAGGGAATGTTTAAATATGTCATCCATAAGATATTTAAATATTCACTGTACACACCCTTTAAAAAAAGTTACCGCGGTGACAGTCGAATGGATAGCGCTCTGGCTTTCGTTTAAAGAAGATAGTGTGTTCGTATCTCACTTTGTCAATGATGTTTGCATTGGTCTGATATCAAAACTTTAGATCCCGATCGAATTAGCCATCGTGCGCAATAAATGGGCCTTGAGTAAACTAAAAACTTTCAGAATGAGTTTTCATAAGTTGTGAGTCAAATTCATGAATTCCATAATAGGAAATAATAATAAATCTCAGGTAATATGCGGTGAATGAGCAAATGACATACAATTGTCTCCGACTGTTAATTTTTCGATTTCGCGATGGCGAATATGCTGTTATTTCGCTGGCCTTTAAGTGCATAATCATACTCTTCAGAGTGGAGGTTACAGTTGGATCTCAAATATTAGGAATATGGATATCACGTAAACACATACATTGATGGAATGGAATGGTTGAGAGTTTCCAAAATTGTCCTTTTAAAGGAATACGACCGAATGTTTAAGAAAAATCATCTTGCAAAACCATGTTATGCGTATTCAAAAACTAATCTTTCAGCTGTCTGCTGGGCTATTCACTACATCGCATAAATTTTCCGCAATCTTGTCACTTAGAAAAAGAAAAAAGTATAAATTAAGAAACTTTCATCCCTGGAATTACTAAGATAACACCTCCTTCTAAGTGGATTGTCGTGGCCCAAAACTTAAACAGCAACTCTACAATGTGAGAAGTACAAGTTTCATTCCCAGTTATTGTCGAATCTTTCGAGTTTTTTGTTTTCTGCATTCATTTATGCCAAGGTGAGAGCTCGAGGGTATTCCAGGACTCATCCTTTATGACATACAAGTATGGCAAACCTACCCTATAAAACGGCTCTCCAGACGAAACATACAACTGACGTTCAGATGTTCTGAAAGCTACCTTAATCTCTTGTTTGTATTTTCCATCAGCCTTAAAATATCTTTTTATTTAAAGAAAGTTGATAATTGAAAGCTAATATTGTACAAAATGAAAATAGTCAACCGGAATAAAATCTTGGTATATGGATTAAAACCAGTAAATTCAAAGCACATTGTAATAAACATAATTAAAAATTTTTAAGCTTTTTTTGAATTACAGATATTTTTTATCATTACTTAAGCTTTACTATTAATTAAAAGTATCGAATGTATTTTCTATAATAAAAATAAGCAAAAATAATACTGCAATAAAAGAACAGTCTTTAAAAAAGTTTGAAGAACGATTTGCAACGATAATTTTACAAATGAGTATACCAGAAAGTGATAAAGAATCGTTACGGTATACAGATTAATTTACAATTATTGGTTATGCTAAATTTCTTTTTTTATCTAACGTAAATTTTTTGCCTATAAGATTAATGGCTAATATTGGACCAGTTCACTCTTGCATGAATAAATTAGAGCAATTCGAATTAAAATCCCATTTTCTTCACAAACATTTTTCATTAAAAGGATAATTTAATAAAGTAAAATTACAATTACGTTTGTTTGTACTAATACGTGTTTTCATAATTTGTGTTCACTTTCAGTTTAATTGACGCAGTTTTAAACTCTTATGTCAAATACAATATTTTAAATTTAGAAAACATCAGCGTCAATCTACTTCGAACTAATGTATAAAAAATCGATTTTCAGAATTTTAAGATTTTTGGCTAAAGGGAGGAAATAATAGATGCACAACCCCGTCGTTACAATTGGATGTGGATACAAATGAAACACTCAGCTGCAATTACTAAATGTATACCTTTGAATACACACGTTTAATGGATAACGTCAATGCCTTTTCAACGAATGTAAGCAAACTATGAAAGGCTAAATCCTTAACCTTACTAAAAAATAAATTTGCGGAAAAATATTCAAAAACTAATTTACACTTTTGCATGGTGAAACCTCTTAACAAAATATTTGCATATTGTATTTTCTATAAATAAGTATAAAAAATAGTGCAATTTAATAGGTAAAATGATTTGATAAATTGACTGCCATGTTTTCAACAAAAATTAAATTCGTTATTAAGCTAAATAAATAATAAGTTTCATAATTCATTAAAATATTTAAACCAGTAGATCAATAGTTCTAAAATAAAATTTATTTTGAACTAAAAATTTTATAAAGTTTTAAATCAGAGTTGTATATTGCACTAAAATAATTGATGGAGTAAAACGAAATACAGCAAGACAATTTTCCAATAATTAAACATTTAAACATAAAAATTGTCTTAGGGTGAAATCCAGAGGATGTTTGCCGTTAAACAACTGTTTTTTACTTAAGGATTAATTTAACCAAGATTTACAGTTAAAAGTGGATTCTGAACCACTACAACATTCCTTACCAAGATGGGATTCAAATTCACGTGTTTTTGTATCAAAGACCAGAACTGGAGATCCAGTACCGTACCTATTTTTTCTTCTCGTAGTAATTGAGCAGAGAAGAGAGTTTTAAAAAGGAGGAAAATTTGTTTATGCTTGTGAAGAGAACAAAATTCCGAAATGGTGAGGATTACGGTAAAAGTAACAATACAATAAGTTCAAATCACTATTATTTACGGTTTAAATTAATTTCCGATGCTGATATTAAGTGTGGAAATGAAGCATAACTTATATTTTAAGTTAGCGAAATGCCAACATCCTAGTATACAGTTGACAAAATGTTTATTTGTATACTTCAATTTTGGAATTTTAAAGCAAAATAAAATAAAATAACTAAGTTAAAATTGCAGAAATATATTCTCTAGTGAGATAAAATAATAAAATATCAACAAAAAACAATCACAAACTTTAGTTGATTAATAAATAAAACTTTATAAAAACTATACAAAAAAGGTATTTGCACACTTAGTGACAAATTTTAAATATAATTATTTTATGGAAATTTAATGTATGCATACCATTGGCTTTACAATTGTTTAAAGACGTCTTGGCATTGATTCTATTAACTTTTTGCTGGTTTCTTGGTCTATTTCTTCCTAAGCTTCCAAGAGTGCTTTTTTCAAACTATTTTTACTGGTAATTTTTTCGGACTTGAGCATCTAATAGCATCCACAAATTTTCAATTGGGTTTATATCCGTGGATTTTAGGAGTTTCAAGGTGTCTTGGCGTATTATAAAGCAACCATGTTTTAGTAACTATTGCAGTATGTTTTGGATCTTTATTTTGTTGGTATAAGAAAGTGTCTCCGATACACCCAATTTTCTAGGACTGTCTAATAAGTTATGCCGCAACACATCAATATAACCTAAAGATGTCATTTTTTTGTCTATAAAGTGTAATTTTCCAACCCCGACATGAGCTACACAGCCCCAAACCATCACATTTCCACCACCATGTTTCATGCTCTGAAGTACATTTTTACTATCAACTCTGTTATTTTTTTCGCCAGATATTACGGATACTAGGGGATGAAAAAATTTCAAACTTACTCTCATCTGAAAAAATAACCTTTTTTCAGTAGTCCATCGGTTTGTCTTTGCATTTCATAGCAAATTCTAGACGCTTCTTTCTATTCACTTCTTCAGGGATCATTGGTTTTTTTCTCGGAGTTCTGCCCTTTAAATGAGCACTATGTAACACATTTCTTACTGTTTGAGCGGTCACTCTAATGTTAGAAGATGCGAGGTCATCTGCAGTTTTCTGAGCAGAAATTTGGGGTTTTCTAATAGCTGCTTAAACAATACATCGCTTATATCTTGAAGTTAATTTACTCGGGCCACCGCTTGCGTTCATTTTCAACGCGTCCAGTATTTTTATATTTTCTTACGATGTAACCAATAGTTGTAAAGGGTAACTTAACCATCTTTAGAATTTCGCGATAAGATTTTCCACTTTTATTACGGTTAACAATATGAGTCTTATGTCTAAAGAGACTTCTTTTGATTTCGTGGGCATTTCTCAAATTTTCTATGCAAATGACCTTCACTGTTATAAAGATAACCTTCAATACTTAAAAAAATACAAACTACCAAAAATTAACTATCATGGGAAAAATTAATTGAAATGATAATACTTACCAGAGATATTGGTGTACAAATATACTTTTCGCAAGAAATTTTCCAAGTTTATAAAATTTAGGTTTTATTTTCAATTATTTCAAAATATTTTTTTCGTTTACTTAGAAATAAACAACAAACTCACGCTCACACATCAAGAAATAAAATAGCTGTTTTATGTGTTTCTAATTTTTTTTTAAAAAAATGGTGTACAAATAATCATTTTGCCTACTGTAAGTTACATTCAGCTTCGTGCTTCCGTTCACATTTCAAACCCCGACAAAAATTCGGCTGACACAGTATAAAGGTTCCATTTATTTAGATATATCCAAATTAAGTGGAATAAGCTAAAAACTGAGACAAAATTGGCAACATAATTTGGCATTTTTCATGTTTTCATCCTTAGTTTTTATATTGCTATTACACTATAGAAGTTAGATTTTTGTAAAGAAAAATGTGTATGACATTCAATTCTAATGTAATTGGTTACTGATTTGATTTGCTTAGTCATTTTAAAATTACTCTAAAAAGTTATGTGTTTTGTGTTCGTTCGTATTTTAAAGATACCACTTTTTAATATAAGATTGTTTTTTAAAAAAAACTTCTATTTTACGCGCTGCATTTTCATAAAAATTTAACTTGCACGTTTTAAATTATTTTGAAAATATCAAGCCGTAATGTAAGAATCTAAGATTTTTACTGAATCTTACTAAAGAGTGGTTTGTTTGTAATAACTACTTCTATAGTTAAGTGAGGCATTTATTGATTTCGAAATTATGGTTCAAAATCTACTTTAAAATGTGCATCTCACTCTATTTAACTGTTGACCACTGAAATTTAAACTCAACTAAACTAAACCAAACTAGGTAAACATAACCGAGATCGATCTGTTGTACTGAGAAGAATCTCAAATGTTGCAGTTTATATAAATCATTTCTCTATAAGCCATTCAATAATAAAATAATAATTCAGTTAATTTCCCTTGCAAAATCAATCATTTGGGTGAGGAATTCTTGGCGACATTATATTTCAGGAGCGCATCCTGTCGTAAAGCAGAAAACTTCTTTATGAGAAGGAAAAAAGCCGGGAAATTCTGCTCTGTAGCCAATAGTTTTTCAGAAACAAAGTATCCGATCCGCGGTTGTCACCCGAAATAGAAGCACCACGACGACTACCCGCTGACTGTATGCCAAAACAAAAACCCACTGAATCAGTCACTAAAGTTTTGTGGCCTTTGTAATATCTCAATATGGGTGGAGGAACTGGGCGTATGCAATTATCTGCCGAGGAGAGTGTGCAAGGGAAAATTTAGTTCACACAAACCCACGTAATCTAAATTAATGTGGTAGCTTTATCGTGTATCAAATGATACCTACATTTCTTTTCCTAATGTGTCAACAATTAAATTTTTTCACTGAATACGATTCCTTTAGAATAAATTTGACAATGAATAGCCTATCAAAAGTAAAACGGAACTCAAAGCCCATTGACAATAAATGCGAAGATTGTCTGATATACTTCTTACAAGCTATGTGGAATGGTTAGTGAGGTTCTGTTGTTCCAAGTAAGAGTCGTGGGTTCGATTGCCTCTTCGAGATTTAATGTTGATGGTTCTAGTTTAAACGATTAGTTTTGTTCTCTATCAGACTTCGGATGTGTAAAAATTCACTATTAGCGGCCAAACAAAATTCAAACCGCTAAATAATATATATAATATAACTAAAGCGAATAAAATTATAAAGATACAAAATTCAAAAGCTTTAATTGCGGTATTAAAAGGCTCATTTAAATGAACTTCCTTTATCCTATAAATTAAAATTATAATCACAAGATATTTCATTATCTTTTCATTGATTCTTATCAGTGTGACAAATATTATCTTCATATAAATAAACACCAAAAAAGTATATTGTTACTTCGGTGAAACTATTAAAAGTTTAAATTTTAGCATTCGTTTTTTTTATATGAATCTGTTAATGTAGCATTTTTATTCTTTATTTAAGAAGTGAGTTGAAGTTACTATAAAGTCGCAACATATTTCTGTAAGAATCCATTTTTATTGAATTGAATATCATTTTTAAAATACAAATATATGCTTCGATCTAATTTTTACAACTCTAATTTACAGTATTTCCGTTAAATCGCATATTTGAAAAAGATTTAGAAATTTTAGAAAATCTGAAATATTTTGAAGAAAAAGAAATTTAAACAAGAGTATTTAACTTTTTTGTAAAGTGTAACTATTTATTTTTTAAAAGGTATCTCTAAAGTGTTATTTAGTGTTCAAAAAGCTGTTAAACGATTGAATGTCTTTAATTTTTACAATAGATTATGTTTGGGTTAAGAAAAGAAAAAATTACTTTAATATTCAGAATATTAAATATGAATCATAATAGTTATAAATATACTATAATATGTTTAGCATAAAAATGCACTAATGTGACAGCGGAATTCAGTATTATTTATACCTCATCCTGTAGAAATAAAGTGGTGGTTGAAATAACGGTATTTTAATCTGCGTCAGCACTTAACTAAGCATCCATTTTGCGTGTCAGTAGCACTCATTGTCTTTTTTTCATGTGCAATTGATGAAGAAGTTGTGCTTTGTGAGCATGTCTTGATTAGCAGCAAACGGTTAACAGTGCCTCTGTTGCAATTGATTCAAGGATAAAGGTAACGCTAAAAACAATGCTTTTTTGCCCCTCAAACACGTCAGTTTGAATGAAAGCCAGGTAACACTGATACACTATACTTCTCTTGATTGTATTCCAAGGTAACATCACTTTAATTCATCAAGTTTGAAGTGTCCTTGTTTCGTTATTCAAATGTTCTCGAGATGTTCAGTGTCAAATCCAATTCAAACCGAATCCATTTCCGGGTGCTTCAGTTGCAAACATCACCTGTTACAGGTTTCGGAAATTGAATTGCAACCTCTTCTAATGAATCAGTCTTGAAAAATGTTAAGGGTTACGGAGTGTTTTTAGTTATTGGATTGCTTGGAATAAGTTGTGAGGTAAGAAAATATAAAAAGATCAGTTGCTTTACCTACGTAAGTTTATATGTAAATCATTCACATTCAAAAAAATTAAAAAATGCTTAATTTTGAAAAAAATTTTAATAAAAAAATATTTTCTCAATCGATAGTCATATAATGCTGATTATACTTCATTATTTAAAATTTTCGTTGGTTATAAAACTTGTGATGTTGCATTTATCAAAATTGTTGATGGAACTTACACGCGAAAAATGAGAAAGGGGGAAAAATTAGGTTTGAAACTTTACTAAATAGACATAATCGCATATCAAGTTTAAATTAGATTGAAAAGATTTGTGGTTTATAAATGCCATTCTGGTCAGTTGTTACATTAATGCTTGTGTGGATTCTTAAAACTGATAATATTGGAGCTTATAAAAGTTCTAATTTATATCTTTACTAAAGATGCGTAGTCGATTGGAAGTTTATGGTGACCATATGCGCTGGAAATAATGCTTTCCCTCTATACATCACTATAATCACTATAGATAACATGGCAGAGGTTAAAAAAAGAAAAAATCTGCATGAATTAATGATGGAAAGCATGGAAAAAACACTATTGATTTTCTTAAAGCTATTTGTATCCGAAATCCCTTAGTATTAAATTATTCAAGCGAGAATAATTTATTGGTAAATTATCTAATTTCTAGTATATTTTGAATTAATATTAAAAAAAGTGCGATAGTTAAAATATATATTCCTTTAAATAGAAAACATCTAACCCCATGATTAAAAATCTTTTATGAGTCTAAATTCAGACAAAAAACATGCTCTATAATTAGTCTTTCCAGCCAATAAACATCCACTTTATTTAATCGTTAGTGAAAAGAGCACAGTTTTTTAACAATTGTTAGTTTTGACAGTTTATTGTCTTTTATAAGGATATATTCTGTTGACCTAACGTTTTTCTCTATAAAATCCACCCGAGTCGTAGAATCCATTTCAACTTGTTCAATTTAGTTTATTGAGTATGAGCTTTCGTGCATGTAGACACCCAATCATTACATTACAATATATGCTTTGTCAGAAACAAGCTCAATCTACATATCCAAGTTTAAAATCCTAGAGAATCTTATTTTTTTTACAGAATGTAAGATATAAGACAAATATACACATAATTATCATGCTGCAAAGTTGTGGATTTTTAATTTTTCAAAAATTTTCCTTGTCCAAAACATGATCTCAATCTCAAAGGCATGTCAGAAGGTAGATCTTAGTCTCGATTTGAATTCTCTTATTTAGAAATTGCCATATTTTATTCTTCACGCGTACTGAATAGCAAATATTTCGCGCATCTTGGCAGCTTGACTTCCCTAATTAAAGTCACATCCCTAATTTATTATGAATATTTATCGTGAAAAATTTCAATCTTGAACAAAGTATTTAACGTACTTGAACTTTTACATTTAAAGTAAGAATAGCAACTGAATACTAGTTAGAGCGAATAATTGAAGATATTAGTTTATTTTATTCATAAATACTTTGTAAATTTCTCCTCATTCTAAATGTAGAATTTTTTAAAATGTTTAATTAAATAACTGTATATAATAATTTTTATCTGAAAACCCGCCTGTCTTGTATTTCAAGAGTAATTTTAACAAAAGTGTATAGGAGTAGTAATTAAAATAGTATTTAACTCTCTAATACACAAGGTTTTATGAGTGCATGGACTGGTTTCAATCTAAATATATAAAATGTTGTTGAATGAAGCGCATTTTATATAATTGTATGCATCCTTAAGTATTGAACATTTTAAATCTTAAATTCTTTCAACTGCTTTTTTAAATAAGATAAATCATTTTTTACTTTAACGCGGATTTTGAACCTCCTCCTGTGTTGAAAGGGAGCGGCTAGACGCATTCGTTGCGGCTGAGTTGTTTAAGGTTTGTTTTTGTGGATGTGTCAGCGGAGTTCCTTCAATCTCTGAATGCGTTGAAACTTAAATGATGATGTCTGGGGAGAAAAGCATTCCCGCCTGTCTTGTGTAAACAAGGGAAGCTTATTTTACAGGCATTTTATGTACAACGCTATGAAAATAGTCGCACGTGTATTCATACCATTATTCAAAATTCCAGCCAAGATGAAATAATTTTATTTTAATATAATTGTTAGTTAAGGTTTTATTGTTATTATAAAATATAATTGTTTTCCACTTAATTAAATTCCTTTTAAATTAATTCTGTAGTTCTTGATTACATAAGTAATCCGATGTTGAGGAAATGCGAACAGAGAAATTATGTAACTGGATTGTGATGTTCCCTAAAATTAGTTTCTTTCATCATAATAACAAATCTCTTTTCCAATCTCTGTATCAACATTTATAATAAGCAAATATGTAATCTGCTGTCTTACTTTTAAAATATTAGATGTTACAAATTAAATTGAAGTTATGTCTTGTGTCATTTCGTGAAATTGTATCAACTGCTTATATCAATCTTAATACAGTGTGTAAAAAGTATTCGTACAGTACGACAATTGATTTAAAAGAGATCCGTTCATAAAAATTATAAACATAAATTCCATTTTAATTATAAATACATAACAGAACATATTTTCATTAGTTTTATGTGAAATTTACACAAAAATAATTTTTTACATCAATAAATATTTACAAAACTAACAATCCAACATCTTGTGGTGTAAAAAGTATTCGTACACTAAAAGAAATGCATTTTTTTTAAGTTATATTTTGTTATTGGTTTAGCCATTAAGATGTAGTTAATTGACGTCATTTTGTAAGTTACTTAAAAGGTTCTTTAGTGGAAATTTTAATGTAGCGAGAAACTAGAAATTCTGTAATGGATCGTAAAAGTAGAGGGAAAAGTGTTTACAAAAGAAAACTGATTTTAAAACTCCGTAAAAATGGTAAACCGTATGAGATTTCTGATCTGGTTGGTAGACCCAGTTCAACTGTGCAGTCAATCATAAAAAGTTTGCTGCCACTGGAACAGTGCAAAACAGTTCTCGTACCGGGTGACCATGTCTATTAACATCTGACAGACGGTTTCTGGAACGCTCATTAAAGAAGGATACCAAAATAAGTGCTCCTACATTAACATCAGAACTGAAGAACATGGTAAAAGCTATCTCCGTACATACTGTTCGAAATGCATGCAGAACAAAGAATCGGAAGCTGCGATTGTTTTTCGCCAAGCAATACGTTAATGAAAGTCCAGAATTTTGGAAAAAGATTATCTTTACAGGCGAAAGTAAATACTTCATATTTGGATCGGACGGGAGACGAATGGTATGGATAAAGCGCAATACAGAAATTCATCCTATGAATTACGTGTCAACAGTGAAACATGAGGGTGGGAGTCTGCTTGTTTGGGGGTGTATGAGTGTTTCTGGGGTGGGCAAATTAGTCTTTATCAAAGGCATTATAAATCATCAATTTTACATTGACATTTTAAACAATAATTTAGCACCTTGTGCAACAAAAATGATCTTAAATGGTGATTACGTTTTCATGCATGATAACGACCCCAAGCATACAGCTCTAAACACAAGACTCTGGATACTATATAATACCCCAAAGTTCATTCAATTTCCTCCTCAATCGCCGGACCTCAACCCCATCTAGAACTTATGGGACGTTCTTGATAAAAATATCAGATCCAGACATATTTCTAATAAAAATGATTTGGAATCGGCTCTTAATAAAGAATAGGACGCCATATCTAGCTCAATAACAGCAAAATTGGTGGAATCGATTCCAAAGAGGCTCAAGGTAGTTATTCGAGTTAAAGGATATCCTACAAGGTATTAGCTGAAATATTATGATTGTATTGGCCAAAATATGCCTGATGTGCGAATACTTTTTACACCACAAGATGTTGGATTGTTTCAGTTTTGTAAATATTTATTCATAAATAAAATTATTTTCGTGTAAATTTCATGTAAAACTAGCGAAAACTTTTTCTCTTATATATTTATAATTAATTAAAATGTAATTTGCTTATAATTTTTATGAATGAATCTCTTTTAAATCAATTGTCATACTGTACGAATACTTTTTACAATCACTGTATTTGGACAAAACTTCTCCTAATCACCCACATTTTGAAACTTTAATTTGACGCATTATTACTAATAAGAATTTGAATTCAGGAAGAAATGCGAGACGGTTTATTATGCATATTGAATTCTGAACCAGTTGGGAAGATGAGTAAAAGGAAACGTATGCATATTTGACTCTTGTTTAGCAAATAAACAGCAAACCAATAAAAGTCTAGAAGAAGCCAATATTTTATTTAGTAAGTTTAATCAAATTGAATTTTTATCGTATTACTTTTTTTAACTATAATTTTTTTTCAAAGTATTTAAGATAACTTTGAGCATTACTCTTAATCATTGGCAATTATTTCAATAACTTTCATATTAAGTACAGACTGTTTAAAAAGGATAAATCTTTTCCATTACGAATTTTTTTATCGATATGTTTACAGACGTAAGCTTCAATTAGACTTGATATTCCACAAAATTAATCATTCAAGATAGTTATACCATGCATGTTATATACGACTGAATCTTTGGTCGTAATTAAGTTACTATAACTATTATGTTTATAATAATTTCATTGAATACCGTTTCTATATTTCTTCGATCGAAATGTCATTAGATTTAATTTATTCTTTTCTGTATGTTTTAGTTACTGTATCCAGTTAATGCCTTAGAATGAAAATTTAGTTCTGTTTCCGATTATTCTAACGTTCGACTTTTCTTTTGTACAATGACGCGAGTATTTGTGAATCCATTAAAATATCACTTTTCTTGCGATTTTATATCCACAGAGTTTTGATTATCGTAATTCTGACCTATGCTCTGCTTGACTCGAATCCAGAATTGATAAAATATTTAAATAAGACTTCCATTCATTTGCTGTTCGGCATAAAAAGGAAAACATCCTTGAGCACTGTTCATTAAGTAAAAGCGTGGAATTAAATAACTCCTAATCACACGTGTTATGCGGTAAGGGGAAAAGTTACATCGTTGGCCACGGCCCAATCATATCTCATACTCATACCTGCATTTTGTGAATGTACAAAACGGTGGCCCTTTTTTCACTTCGCTTCGTTGATGTTCTCACAATGTCGACTCAACAAAAAGTGTCTACTTCTTTTCTCGGATGGTAAGGTGCAGATAAAAACGCTGTTATGCGCTAAGATTAGACCTCCTCCACCATATAGATGTCATAAATCAGTTCGGTTTTTCTTTGCGACTCAGTTCATCTTTCTCGATACATTTAGACAGCTTGTAGGGTCGTCTTAAAGCACTAGAAATAACCCTCGAAAGTCTTGAGCATTCGTCATTGCTATTCATAAAGTCAGATACAAAAGATAAACGTCTAGTTGAAATGACACACGCCTTGCTGTAAAATCAAAAATAATTCAGTTGAATTAAATCTTTTACTTGCTTGCTGCTGTGAGCGATGTTGCATAACTTTCAAAACATGTTCGTTCTTGAGCAGAATATTTTTACAGTTTTTTTCATCATTATTTATTGAGTGCCACTTTTATTTGTCATTGCTAAGTGCCGAATGATATTAAATGTCTTTTACATCTAGATAATGGTCTGTATCCACGCACAACAAAAGAAAAAAACCCAAAACATTTCTTAGCAAGTTTTTCAATTAGATATGCAGACACAAAGCAGAAAAACGAAATCCATTTTCTGATATTTAAGTATAAATACATTGATTCGAAATTAGCTTAAAATTGTAGGCCTCGAGCGAAATAGTTTATTCAAAAACCTGATATTTTTGAATTTGTGAAAAAACTTCCGTACAAACGAAGCTTTAAACGAGGTAAATTCACCCATTTCCCAAATTTATCAAGAGCAGAAAATAAAGATGAAGGCTTACTTTTTTAATGTAAGCTCTTCGCTTGCTCTCTATTCAGATTTTAATCAACAAGTTGATGATATTTTGAAAATTAATATATCCGATTGTATTTTTGATCCTTTTTCAAGCGTAAACACAGAAGAATTTCCACAGCTAGAAAAGAAGGAATGTAAGTAGCTACAAATGAGGAATTGAAATTCAAAAGCGGCTACCAACAATTTTCGCTCTAAAAAAGACCCCTACTGTATATCCTAAAATGTGGACTATAATTCAAAAGTTCTTAATTGTATTTCCTTAATTATATGTAGTAGAACGAGATTTCAGTGTAGTAATCAATTTATTAAAGAAAAAAAAGAAAAGAAGCCAATTGCAAATAATCAATCACGATGATTTAAAGTTAATGATGACGAAAATAGAGCCCACGATAACTAAACTGATAGCAGTACATCAGGTTCATCCTTCTTATTAAGATTTCGAATGTTTAAACATTTTGTATTACATTCTATTCTGAGTTCAATAGCTGCTTAATTTCAAAGTTCAATGTTTATACTCTTTTACCAAAAAGATAGAAATATTAATACATATATATTTCCTATTAACTGCTATTGAAATTTTAAAAATTAATTTTTATTTAATTTTATTAATTAAAAACTAATTTTCATGGGACGCTAAGTAATATTTTTTCTGGAAAAGGGGTGGTAGGACAAAAATGTTTGGGAATCACTGTTTTAAACCATTAAATTATAGATATAACTGTATATTGATAGAGAGAGTCTCTGAAAAATTATGATTTTATGATATCTTTTCCCGAAATGATATAACTTTTGTACGCACTGAAGAGCCAAAGCATGAACACCTGTAGAACTATGAAGTTTGACATTGAGCCCAACTAGATTGTGTGGGAGATACGATTCCATGGCAGTATAATTTATTCCGAAGATTGAAGCGTCATTCCTTGATTACGTGTATTCATGGATTAGGCTTTAACAGAAGGTAGATTGTGATGGGCCCAAAAAGTAAAAATGAGTATCTCCAAAATTGTTTCGTTTATCGGCTGTTACCTGTATTTTTTGTAAGTATTTCTAAGCGCATGAATCAGTAGTGTTCGCTACTGTCTATCTACGATCTTGTTTTGTGGAGAAGGGCATTCTGTCGTTAAAGATCTGTGGACACTTAATACTGTGTCTTCTAACCATTCGTTTAGCAGTTATTCATCGACTTGGCATTATATAGTCACCGTGACAACCAGTGATCCGTGCAACTTCAAAATATTCATTTCGAGTCTTTGGGCCATCATAATTTACATTATGAGAAAGTATTTTCTTTAAATCTGCAGTATTTTCCATGAAATACATTATCACAGAAATTGCTTCACTCTTTTCGAAATAAATGACATCGCTCCCACTGGATCATGTGTTTTCCTCATATATGTGACCTCAATGTTAAACTGTAGCGGAGCTTGTGTTGGTTCATTGTATTTAAAAAAAAATTACATTTAGTTGCTCACTTTTAAAGCATGCATTTTCTCATGAACGAAATTTAATCGTGAGGCGACAATACATTGGATATAGCTTGCAATATTTTTAAATTAGACTTGAAATTTTTTTCTTAGTTACCTTGTTTTAAAGAAAAATAAAAGTAATGACGTATTCTTCCAAGTGTTTTGATGAATTTAATTTTAAAAATGCCTATGTTTTTCTACGGCAAAATTAAGTAAATACATGGATATGTGCCAAAGTTCTTGATTTGTAAACATAATTTAGAGCACATTTTTACGAAACTAAGTCTTTTGTCAGAGCAAAAACAGTGAAGTCAAATGTTTATCGAAATCTTATTTTGCAATTTGTACTTACTATCACTTCAAGTCGAGAATATAACTTAGAGTTGTATTGAGAAAATTGTCGCTTATATATTAATTGGGCATACCGATACAGTAAATTTTATTTTTAACAAAACTGTATGTGTCATTTCAAAAGTCTTAATTTTCTAAAATCGCAGTAAAATTTCATTAGTTATTTCTATTAGCGAAGCGATTGGTCATAACTTAGAAGTATATCATCAGGCATCTGACAGATTTTTCTCCAAACTTTTAATTTATTTATAAAGTTTTTTCCCTTTTCAAGTAAAAAATTAAAGATAATAGAAATTTTGTATTATAATTATAAATTTTTTTAAGGTAACAGAAATTTTGTTTCATTTTAAATAAAATTTTGAATTCATGATAAATTTAACTTTTTGAACAAAAGTTTTTGTGCAGAAAAGTTATTTTCTTCGATGAATAAAATTTCAAGCATGTGAATATAGATATTTTCCGTATTGTTGATAAATGCAGATTTTGAGTATAAAACATGTAAGATATTCTTTAGAGGGTTTTATTTTTAGATGAATTATAAATTTATTAATTTTAATTGTCTAATTCATTGTTATTAAAATATTAGGGGAAAACTTTTGAATTCCTCTTAAATATTTCCTTTTATGGCAATTCTAGCCATTCTAATTTTTACAAGCGCATACACATTCATAACATGTTTTTAATTTTTTAAGAACTTTGTTAAATAATTTTAATTATTCCTATTTTACTTCGAAGTATAAACAAAATAAAATTACGTGTTCAAAAGCAATGCAACAAGAATGGGATTTAGATAAAAATCTGTTTTTATTGTAATAGTCTGTTACGATATTTTTTACAAAATATTTTAGATTGTGTGCATATATTTGTAGGATTTCTTTACTTTTTTCTGTTCATAACATTCAATAATAAACGTCATAAATGTTATTCTTTGGTGTAAAATGTGTAGGCGAAAATCATTTTTATTTGATATACAAAATTTAAATCTACGAATGATATTTGATTTTATATTCTCTATATTTCGTAAATAAAATTTGCTAGATTAAAAAGATCCAATTGCAAATCGATGCTTTTAATCATTAAATAGTGTATAATTGAAAATTTATTCTTCAAATTTTTATAGAAAAGCTGTTACGCTGTATTCATATTTTTATTTCTCCATGATTTAGAAAATAACCCATTCACTTTAAATATTTCTCCTGTGAATTAAGCTGAAACTCTAATTTATACAAAAAATTAAATATTTATATAAAATCTCAAATTCAAGAACACTTTTTAAACTTAAAAGTTCCATTCTCACCAAATTTGCAGTTTGATTTTTCTTGGTTTGGTGATATTTTTTATTTGTAGCTTAGCCATTGTGACTTTAATTTATAAATAAATCAAATAAAAATATTTTATTATCAATAATTTCTAGTATTTAGTTCAATTCCTACAAAATAAAAGTGCGTTTTTTCCAGCTTGGTCAGTTGTAACACCATCATTCATTACAAAAAGTGTAAAGGAATTGTTGCAGTTTCTTTGTATGAGTTATCTGTTTCATTTTAAAAATACCGTTCGCGATTGAGTGGAATTTGAATATATCATTTCTCAATTATTCATTATTACCGGAGATGGAGTGACCACAGCAATCTGTTGTTTTTAGCTTCCATAAGTTTCTATGTCCACATTTTAATTAATTTTTAAGTAATTTTTTTAAGAAATCAATTGATTTATTAAATTAATCTACTTTAAAGTAATATATAGTTAAATAAATTGGTTAATATCATTTGACCGTATATTTGTAAACTTTGATGCTGTAGATTTTAAAATAGTAACTGTGTAAATGTGAGGCAAGTAATTGTGTGAAACTAATGTTACATAACTATTACCCGATATCAAGAAAATAATTAACGAATGACTATAGAAATCATACATTGCAAATATTATAAAATTTTAACTGAATTTAAGCAATAAGTATTCGCTATCTAAAACTTGCAAATGCATTTCTGCAGGCTGTTACTGAAGAAGTTCAGAGGAAGACTGTTACTAAAACACGCACAACTCAGTCCAGAACTACTCAGTTTAGAAGTGTTGAGTTACATAGCATCGTCCTTCCACCTGGCACTGGTCAAATAACAGGTAGCTTTTCTTTGTTGTCTATTTTTACTTGCGATAACTTTTCTGGCTTCCAGTCGCAACATTGGTACAAATGTCCTCATTCTTTTTCAGCTGAAATCAAAATGCCGTCCGGTAAAATAGATAAACCAGTTGTGATAGATAACCAGGATGGCACAATTTCTATTAAGTATGATCCGCGAGAAGAGGGATTGCATGAGCTTCATGTAAAGTATAACCAGGAACACATACCAGGTAATTTATATTATCAATTTCAAAAATTTCCTATAGGTTTTATCATGTAAAATGCTTGCAAAGTTCATGTAAGAAAAAATGCATTCTGAAAGAAATTGTCTCGGAATTTCAGGCAGTCCCTTTAAGATATTTGTGGATTCCATTAGCAGCGGATTTTTTACAGCTCATGGACCAGGTTTAAGTCGTGGCATCGCTGGTGAACCCGCCAACTTTACCATCTACACAAAGGATGCTGGAGCAGATATGGTCTAGAATATTATAAATCAGTTCTTAAGTCATTCAGTCAAATATTTCGTGATTGAATTTTTTGATAAAATAAATAAATAGGTTTTAAATCTTCGATACGATATCTTAATTTTAAAAACGCCAAAATGAGCGGTTTTGTTGTATAGTATAATCCACACAGAAATAACTACATTCATTTTTAGGAATTATTAAAACGAATATTTAAATAAAATAAACATTTAACAAGTAATTTCAACGGTTAACAAGTAATAACAACCGAAAACTATATAATTATATAAAGAAATTTCTTTTTTATAATTATATAGTTTTCGGAAACTTGCAAATATCACTACGAAAATATAAATTTTTCTAGTGTCTGCTTATGGCATAATTGATTATAACATTCTAGATGCAAGTTTTTTTGGTTTGTAATAAATTTAAAACAATTAAATCTGCTTGCAATAATTTGCTTATTTAACTTCCTATTGTAAAGTAGTGGAATTGAATAGCCATATCATCGATCAAGTATTTTAATAGGGGATGAAAAATCCAATTATAAATTTGTTGGACACTATTTTAAACTTCAATAAGTTGCATCTCAAATTTCTAAAAGTATACTTAAAATAATTTAAATCCTTATGTGCAGAACTTGTTTATTGTTTTTAAAACTATCTTTTAACAGTAGCAAATTGTATACATTCTGAGCATTAATAAAGTTTACAGAAAAATATAATCTTATATTCCTGTAAGCATTTAATTTATTTTCTAAAAACGTATAAATTGTGTTAATATCAAAATGCATTATAGCGAGTAGTAATGAATAGGCATATTGAACTATTTGAGAAATGTCTCAAATTTCTATCCATTTACATTCCAATTTTATGATAACTCACAGGAGGACTTGATGTTGCTGTACAGGGACCATCTCAAGCTGAAATTTCTTTCCATGATAACAAAGATGGTACAGTAGCAGTGAATTACTTACCTGCTGCCCCAGGAGAATACAAAATTTCTGTCAAATTTGCAGGAAAACATATCAAAGGAAGTCCATTCACTGCAAAGATTACAGGTTTGTGGTGCATTTAGTTTGAAATATTTCATTTATTTATAATCAAAGAAAATTTTGATCAGTTGCACTCAAAAAAATTTATAAAATGAATCTGAAATTGGAATATATATTTATATAAATATATATATGTGTGTGTGCGTTACGAAAGTAATTTTTATAATTTAAACTAAGCAAGATGCAATTTAAATGCACATATTTAAATATGTCCTTTAACAGTTTGAACTATTTGGAGAGTTAAAAAATAGTTTAAATTTCATAAGATCACTTGTTGTGGACAGTACATTTTTGTATTCATTTTCTGAATAAAATTGTATAAACCAGTATAGTTTTAAAACTTCCACTATTTGGAAAAACATGTCAAGCAAGAGAGTATGAAATCTCTATATAAAAATTTGTGATACAATATTGTTTTATTATTCAATATCATTTTAATTTATGAGATAGTAGATAATTTTATCTTTAAAGTTCTTAATATTTAGGCGTCTTTTTTATTTTACTTATTTCAGAAATGAAACTTAATGGAATACTATTTATACAAAAACTAAATATATGAAGTAAGAATGTTAAAAGAAAATGTTCGATTGTATAATATATAGATTTCCACAAATGTTCATTCAAAATAAAATAAAAATTATCAATTTTCACAAAATCTGAAATTTTTAATCTTATAAGAATTTTAAGCTTTTGCAATTTTATAAAATATTTCATAAACCTGAAGTTACTTTGGATATTAGGGTTTTTAACTTTTCTAGTTGTTATGAGAACAAACAATTTCAACCAAGAACTTCTGACTGGAAAGATTTTTGACCAATCTGTACATATATATACTGTCATCTGCATATAATAAATTTGTTTCAAACGAATAACTTCTGTGAATATTCTTTTCATTTAATTAGCTTTATATTTTTCACGAATTACCATTTTTTTTTATAGTTGGGTTTGTATGTCATTGGCACCTCTGCTATTACCTTTTTTACTATTATTATTTGTCATTGTTTCAGGTATATTTTGGTAAAATATATAATGAACTGGTTGTTTTATTCATTTGATTTCATGTTTTGTATAAATATTTTTACAGGGGAAGGCCGCAAGAGAAACCAAATTTCAGTTGGTCATTCCAGTGAAGTTTCTCTGAAAGTTCAGGAAAAAGATGCTAGAAACTTAAATGCTAGTATTGTTGCTCCTTCAGGCTTAGAAGAACCTTGTTTCTTAAAAACATTACCAAATGGCCATCTAGGTAAAATTGAGAAAATTAATCATTTGAGAAGCAGCTTTTTTTTAAAAAAATAATGTAGTAAATATTAAGTATGAGTTATTAAATGCAAACATTTATCTTTTAAAGGAATTTCTTTTACCCCTCGTGAAGCGGGACCACATATGGTAAATGTGAAAAGACAAGGCAATCACATTCAAGGAAGCCCTTTCCAAATAAATGTATTAGATCAAGAAATTGGTGATGCAAGAAAAAAGTGAAAGTTATTGGGGATGCCATTAAAGAAGGAAAAACTCATGTTGCGAATGAATTCACAATTGATACTAAAGAAGCTGGTAAATGTTACTATTTTTTTCATATTTAAGAGAATTTGTTTTAAATGTTTTGATTTTATTTTTATTTAAAAGATAAAAGACGTGTCAGTAAGAAGTCTTAATATATTCACACAAGAAATACATTTTTTATTGATTTAACATTTTACTAAACATTAAAATCGAAGAATGCTAAGCCAAATCTGTGCTGACGCATAGAAAAGTAATAGTGTCCGTTTCAATTCTAAAATTTGCGATGTCAATAGCTTTAAGCGAGACATAATAAATGGGATTTTTATCAAGTCTTTCCATTCACTAATTCCTTAAACTCTCTCTAAAATGTGTTTTTAATCTAACATCGATCATTCTCTTAATATTGAGATAGTGAACAGGTGGATCAGGCTGAGGGTGGACCTAGTCATTTTTGGTTAACATTTACAAGTTCGTTTCCTGCGATTCCACAGTGACTTGAAAAAACACCAAATATTTAGCTTAGGAGGAAAAATAATTTGTTATTTTTAACTCCTAATTAGACATTAAATTTCATTTCAGAATCTGTAAACCTTGCTTAGTATTTTGTAGATATAAGTATTGCGCTTTAATAATGAACGCTTTTTTAACAAGCGAAAATTTAAATTTTGGTTTTAATGTGAAGTGGTTGTTTTTTACTATTCTAATCCTTCCCCACTTAGCATTATGTTTTGTGTAACAAGCTTTTATATTATATTATCTTTCATTTTTAAAACATTTATAACGCTTAAAAAAGCAAATAAAATATTCCCTGTTCATTAATTTTAAAATTCTTGAAATAAAAATGTATTAAGATATTTTGTGAATATTCAAATTTTTGGGTCATCTGAAAATGTATCCCATTTAAATCGGAAAATATGCAAACATAATTTATGAGTTATCATAAAATATCTTTATATCCTGCTGTCAAACTCTGGCAATTGAACTATTAGTGCTCAAGCATTTGGTTCAACAATTTGGGTTCAGTTGCCACTAAGGCATGGATTTTCGCAGTGATTTGGAATACACTCAATTCTGTAGGCACTTGTGAGCGAAAAATTAATGTTGAATGGCAAACCAAAGCTATCATATTGTTTATTTCATGATTCATATTCATCAGTATTTCTAGTATTTAAAATATATATATAGATAACTGTTCTTTAAAATAATTCTATCATATTTTCTATTCATATTTTTTCATTTATCTAAGTATAAAATTGTATGTATGACAGGTTTTGGAGGTCTAAGTCTTTCGGTTGAAGGACCTAGCAAAGCAGATATCCAATGTAAAGATAATGAAAATGGTACTTTAACTGTTAGTTATAAGCCAACTGAGCCAGGTTATTACATTGTAAATCTGAAATTTGCTGATCACCATGCACCAGGTAAATTGGTGTACTTTATAACTAAAACGAAGCATGTTTCATTCCTTGAAAAGCTATTAATTTAATGGCTATTAATTTTTTGCAGGAAGTCCTTTTACTGTCAAAGTCTTAGGAGAAGGTTCTAATATTCAAAGAGAGTTTATTAAAAAACAGCGCGAGTCGGTGCCAGTTGCAGATGTTGGGAACGAATGCAAACTGACGTTTAGACTACCAGGTATAATTTCATAAATATTTCTCTTAAATTCTCTAATCAAATTTGAAGTTACGTTTAGCCGAGAACTTTTACCGAAATTAATCTTTTGCTATTTGCTCTTAGGTTCAAGTGCATTCGATATGTCTGCAAAGGTTACATCTCCATCAGGAGTTACTGAAGATGCGAGTATTTCGGATTGTGACGATTGCAGTTACAGTGTTCACTTTGTGCCAAAGGAAGTTGGTGTTCATACAGTAAGTGTCAGATGCAAAGATATCCACATTCCTGGATCTCCATTTCAATTTACTGTTGGTCCATTCAGAGATCATGGCTCTCACCGTGTTCATGCTGGTGGTCCTGGATTACTCAGAGGCCAAGTGAATGAAATTTGTAAGTAAAAAATATATTTGAAAACTTAAAGACTGTGCATTTTATGGTGTTATATTATATTATTAAATTGTATTTATTAGTTATTTTATTGATTTATAAAGGTAAAATATGCTTAAATTCTTATGATTTGCATTTACGTTTGGAATTTTTGGTAACCGTTAATTTTGTTACCTTTTTAACTTATTATTTTTATTCATAATTTTCAATGGAAATTGATAGGATTTTATTCTAAATTTTTGTCATATTCTAAAGCTATTTTTAGAAAAATGATTCGCCTTCAATTTTATTAAAAAGGTTGTTTGTAATGAATGTTATTGCAAATTTCTTCATTGGGTTTGTCTAATGTAAGGCACCTCTGCTTTAAAAGCATTAGCAAATTATTCAAAATGATTTACATGAAAATGAATTTACATAATAAAAATGCATCCACGATTTTTATTTTGTGGCTGCCTGAATCTCATAATAGTTAGATTAATTTTATATTTGTTATGAGATTTTTTAAGAATGAGCTTTGAAAAGTAAGGTGAGCAAATTTTATTACTTTAATATTTCAAGAAAATCATATCTTCAAAAAAGAAATAATAAAATTGTTAAAGAAGAATGATGATAATACAGTTCAAAGTTACTCTGATAATGTAATTGGATACATTATTGCCTTATGCAATATTAAAATCGTAATAAATTAAATAGTTAAAAAAATCTGAATCTAGGTGAATTCAATGTATGGACTAGAGAAGCTGGTGCCGGAAGCTTAGCTATATCAGTGGAAGGTCCTTCTAAAGCAGATATTGATTTCAAAGACTCTAAGGATGGGGGTTGCTATGTGAAATACAAAGTAACTGAGCCAGGTATTTAAACTTATAAGCTTTATTGCTGTTCTGATTTTTACTGAATGCGAATGGAATTTTAAAAAAATAATAAATGTGTCCAATAAATTTGTATAGGTGACTATCGAGTGGGAATCAAATTCAACGAACAGCATATTCCAGACAGTCCGTATCATGTTTACATCATGCCAGAAGCTGGTGATGCTGCAAAAATTGAGCTGGCCCATGTTCCAGAGAGTGGTACTCAGGTGAACAAGCCTGTGTCGTTAGCTATTCTCATGAATGGTGCTAAGGGAAATCTGGATGGAAAAGTTATCACACCATCTGGTACTGAAGATGATTGCTTCATTGCACCACTTGATGCAGGTATTAAAGGTTTCACTTCTACAAAAAAAATTTTCTTCTAGATCACATGCAAATTTTTTGATTATCAAAATGTTCCTCAAATGAAATGCATCTAAAAGCATTTTACTTTCTTTGCATTGTTAGTTTTGAATCTAAGTGTTTATGATATTCGGTTGAATCTCAAAATAATGCTATTAATTTTGAACAAATTTTTTCGTTCGTGTGTAGCTAGTTAGAATAAAATTGACTAAAAGCTATGTAGGCCATTGTTTCATAAATTTCAAAAGCAGTTGTATGTGTGAAATTCGTGAATTTTAAAAATCCAAACATGCTTTTAACTCCCTTGGTTTTATTTTTCAGATCAGTGGGCTCTTAGATTTGTTCCTCATGAAAATGGCATTCATCTTGTTCACATTCGTTGCGATGGTGTCCATATCCCACAGAGTCCGTTCCGCTTGCGTATTGGCAAAGATGATGCCGATCCAGCTGCTGTTCAGGCGTATGGACAAGGTCGTAAAGACAGCAAAGACAAGAATCATCTAAGAGAATTGTTAGATGATTTCACTTACTGAAACTGATCTCTTCGATTTAGATCAATATTATAATGTACTTGGTTATTTTAGGTACAAAGATGGACTTCATTGTTGACACTTGCAGTGCAGGAACTGGTACATTAGCAGTTACCATTGATGGTCCATCGAAAGTATCAATGGATTGTACTGAGGTCGAGGAAGGCTACAAAGTGCGGTACACACCTTTAGCTCCAGGGGATTACTTTATAACTGTTAAATATAATGGTTATCACATTAGTGGAAGTCCTTTCAAAGTTCCTTGCACAGGTACATTATTTCCCCAAAAAGATACATATTTTGGAAAATTTATTTTGTCTGATCTCTTTGCATTTATATAATAGGGAGTGCAGTCACTGATATTGGAACAAAAGAGCAATCGCAAGTAGTTGTAGAAACTAGTGCAAAACAAGCCAAGAAGAAGGCTGACCACTTACCAAGGTTCCGATCTGACCCAACTAAAGTGACTAGTAAAGGAATGGGTTTGAAGCGAGCTCACTTACATAGGCAAAACCAGTTTACTGTCAACTGTTCTGATGCAGGTATTTATTATTTTTAATAATGGAAAATTTTTGAAGGATGTATATTATAAGAAAATGTATCAACTATGAAATAACAATTAACTTAAACTTTTGTTAAGAGTTGGTCATAAATTTTGAATTTAAAATGTGCTAATTTGCATTTTCATTTTCACAATGTAATATCAAGTATAGAAAAGAAAATTCAATAAAATCAGAAGTAAAAACTTTTAAAACCATTATTTTATAAGTTATTCTTGATTTTTGATTATTAATAAATTAAAAAAATATTCTTAAATTTCCCATGTGTGCAAAAATGTCACAGCTGCATTTTACTTGCCCAAGATAAAAATTTTATCTTGCCAATTCGCCATTAAAATTGTTAGAAACATTAAATAGTGAATCCTTTTCTTAATCTGCAAATAGAATTTTATAAATTATTCGAAATTGCTTGTAATCACAATCTTAGGATTGACATCTATAAATGCTATTTCGTTTCCTTTGAAAATATTTTAGGTTTGCTCTATGAAGCCGATTGCTGAAAAAAAGTTTTAAATTTAAAGGTTTCTTCTGCTTGATTGCAAATTTAAAACTTTTAATGAGTTTCTTTTAATATTACTTCTAAAATATACTTATTTTGCTGTTACAACTTTAAATGATGCAAGACTTTGTTTTTTACTGCGTTTGCATTAAAATATGTAAATTTGAAATGTATCTAAAATTGCTTTTTAAAAATAATTTTGCAGGAAATAATCTGTTATACTGCTCGGTCCATGGTCCCAAGGGTCCCTGTGAAGAAGTGATTGTTAAGGCTATTGGTCGAAATTTGTACCAAGTAAATTACACTGTGAAGGAAAAAGGTGATCACATCGTCGTTGTGAAATGGGGAGACGATCATATCCCAGGAAGTCCATTCAAAGTTGAGGCCTCTTAATGGCTTTCGGCACGAGGAGAAAAGGAACTGGTACATCTCGGATTTTCATACTTTTATTCTGGATGGATGAAATTTCGAGAGATCTGTTTTACTTTTATATTCAGTGTTGCCAAATGTTTTGTTGTGGGAGTAATTTCGCTTTTTTAAATTAGATGTCCTGAAGTTTGTTGTTTCTAGCTATTTCTGTGTATTGTTGACTGGTCATGCATGAAGTGGCCAGCTCCCAGTTCGTAATTGTTTTAATTTAAATTCTGAATTATATGTGCTATGTTTTTGTGTCAAGTCTTTGAAATTATCTGTTGGCATTTATAAAAATTGAAAGCTTAAGTGCCTTCACCAAAGTTACTTTGTGACATTGAATTTAAGCTTATATATTGTTGAATTAAGAAATTACATTTTAATGTTATGATGTTTACAGAGTTTATAAACTGTTTTTAAAATCTATTAATTAAAACAATTCAGATTTTAAAATTTATTTTACGCATTTAATGTCTAGAAAAAAATTTATATAGATTACAGGCTTTAATTTTCTTTTGCTACTTTTAATGTACTTAAAAACTAATTTATTGAATAAATTTTATGTGAATTTTTTTCAAAATCTCATCTTGCCTCTTAATTTGTGTTAAGTATGATCATTTTTATTTTAGTTGTTTTTAAAAAGTAATTTGATTCATGTAGAATTGTCTAGAATCTATCATTGTGCTTTTCCATGGTTAGTTGTATACCAATTCTATTAGTCATTACCAGTTTACAAATTTTGCTAGAAGACTTTTACAATACTGCTTATTCATTGTTATTTTATTCAAAAAGATCAAATAAAATTTCTCTCGTGTGTATGTCTCTTTTTAATTAATGTAAAATTTATTATAAAATTTGTTTATTTTATATTAACTATAACTTGTGTAGGACTTTATATTTTGATACATTAAATTTTAAGCAGTAAATATATTTTAATCATTGCTAAAAATTTAAGACTAATTTCAAATAACATTTTAAAAATTTCCCTTAACCAAATATATGAATCAAAATCACCTAATGTTTTATCGTTTTAAATTTAAAATTATATGCAGAATGATTAATGAAATAATAATTTAGAAATAAGGAATAACTTTAATTCAATAAAATAGTCGTTAAACTACCAACAAAGGGTTGAAAATGAAACTTGTAATAGGCGCAAAATTGCGTATTGAGACTACTGAATGCGTTTAAGCATAAAATCAATTTATGAATAAAAAATAATAATTTAGGTTTTGAAAGATGTGTAATCATATTTTGACCATTCATAAAATTAAAAGAATATGTAAAAGAATTAAACACATTAGTATGAAAATCATGTATTCTCTTAATTATTACAAGGATATACCACGCCTATATTAATCTAATTACTGTCTAATGTTAAAGGGTATGAACTGAATTCACTTTCAAATTAGTTTCAAGGTATGAAAAACCGATAGTTTGTTTTCGGAATGAAGATGGGAAAAGTGCATTGACCAGTACTTGAAAATCTTACCGCAAGGATATTAAATGATATTTAGCTACTTGAAAATTATCATTTTTATGTACAAGGAAACTTTTTTTAATCAACAGTTACTGCGTAGTCACTCAATAGATATCTTCATATCTGGCAGTAGTCATAAAACATCTATAATGATATGATAATGCTACATGCATATACAATGTACAAATTAACTGTTACAAGTCTTGTACGAAACTTCGTTCTAAAATCCCTTATATATATTATTTTTTCTCATCCCCTTTGACATAATTTTGCTAATTAAAATTTATTTAACTTCATAATTGCTGTGATAAGGAACTCTGAACAAATTAAACTTTTTTAGTTAAGTGATTGAAGAAAATCGAAGTAGCATTCACTGTATGTATGCTCTTGTATTGTTGTCAATTTTTAACCTCTATTTTTCTTTGATTTCTTAACCCACAAATAAGTCAATAAACAATTTTTCATCTTGTGATTGAGATTTTTTTCAACAATTCCTTTTGCGATAAAAAATAAAATTAAAAAAAAACTCCTTAGTATACCCTGTTAAGTAAAGTAACTATTATTGAATTTTTGTTTAATTTAGAAATTTTGTCCCTTACACTTAACTAAAATCAACTTTTCTGGAAAATCAGTTGGAATTGATTATAACACGATACTTACCATGTAATCAGATTTAATCAACTACTGAAATTTATTCTCAAATTTAATTGAGTGTCATAAGACATAACTCAATGGAAATTACCTGCGAATTTATTATAATTTTACCAACCAATTATTTATCTTCTAATGTTATACTGGACACAAATTAACACGAAGTTTTTATAAACGAAGGTATTTTTCCAGCATTCTCAACAGTCTTATCATTTCTCCTTTGAATAATCACGCAGAATAGAATTAGTTTCTAACTTCTGTTTTAAATCGCGTTTCGCTGTGTCTGTGCAGCACCATTTCGTGAGCGTCGAAATCGTTACAATGTGTTTGAAAAACATTAAATTTAATTTCAGGATTCATCGTTGGATGTATTTTAATTGACTGTTAGTCATTATTAACAATAAAATGGTTGTTTCTTTCATTCCAGTTGAGATAATGGCTGCATCGCTTTATTGCAATTATCATCGGTTTAAAATATCCAAGACGTCATAACTTTTCATTTACGTCACACACATAAATATTTACGGCGTCGTAAATCCGACTTGTGAACTAATTTGTTGTCTGTCTTCAAATCTCATTCCTCGAGAGGCAGTAAACAAGGCGAAAGTAAAGGAAAACAAAATCAAATAATAAACTCTATTTCTTAATTTATCAAACTGATAAAAAAGAAATCAGAAATTCTGTTTAATAGTGTAACACCAGAAATTTTATAAATACAGAAAATGAAATGTTTATCATTTTACAACTCTAAAAACTAATACGTGCTTTATGGTGGTTTTACTGTACATTGAACATCAAAGAAATAAGTATCAGAATTGTTCTAGTCTAAAAAAATCCATCAAAGCAATATATTAACAGAAAAAAATTCCTTAAATATTAAACAGTATCTTTTACAAAGAACCATTTGAAGGCAAGAAATATGCATGTACTTTCTAAAAAACTGCCAAAAATCACAATGAAGTTAATTCAAGTAAACAAGATTCAATGTTTAACAAAAAGACCAAAAACAGGCTTTATGTAAGATTTATGTAAGACAGTTAAATAGTAACTGTTTATAATGAAATAAAATTTTTAACTCTTTTTGCTCATTTTTTATAAAACTGTTTGAGTTAAACTAGTCCCTTCCATATAACCTCCAGTGTCAGTATCAAGAGTGAACCTTCTACTAAAAGAATTCATTAAGTCTTTTTTCATAGAAAAACAATGTTTCTATTACCATTTACAATAAAGAGAATACAAATTTAGTTAATTTACTGTGATCTTAATTATATATATTTATATATAAAATGTAAATGGGATTACATACAGTCGTTAGAAATCAAAATTATTGCGTCAAAATAAATTCTAATTATTTCCTTCAGTGATTTTAATAATTAAAAGTTTTTGTTCTTTGTAGTAAATTTGAAACACTTGCACTCTTTTATCAATCATAGTCCCCAAAGATAAACTGCTAAATTTTCTTCAGAATCTGATGAGAACTTAAAAATAGCATTAAATATGTAAATATTTTTAAGACAATTTTGCTGGGAATATAAAAAGTTATATGTGTAGATTAATCTGAAAGAAATGTCCAAGGATTTCAGTAGTCTCTTTATCCATCATAAGAACTGTTACCTGTTTGTCCTTTTATATTTATATTCTCATTCTTTTGTATATTTTATTATAATTTATGTATTAACTTTAAGACTAAAATTTTTTGGTTTTGTGTGATTATTCCCTGTTTATTGACTTGAATATATATATGTATATGTAGTTCCATTTGCAAACTGTGCCATTCTATGCTGCTGATATTTTAATTAATATTTTAGCCTCTATATTTTGAGAATTTGACTTCTACAATTGATGTTGATATTTTTAATGATTTTGAATTCGTAAAAACCATTCTAGTCTTGCCATTACTTCACAAAAAGTAAAGCATGACAAAGCAACAAAACAAAGTCTATTTTTATGTCCTTATCAATCACTTCAAATTCACAACATACCTTTTGATAAACAGTGACATATCATTACATATAATTGATGCTTAACTAACCTTGTAGAGTTAATTTGACTATACATAAATTCTTATAAATTTCTTTAATTAGAATTTTGTTTTATCATTAACATAGAAATATGTACTTTTATTGGTTTTTCAACAGTATGAAATTATGTGCAATTTTACTTATGTGTAATTTCTAATTATTTGTAATTTAACGACAATTCTTTTGTTTATAAATTTTTTATCTAAATATTAATATTAAAAATCTTCATTTTATCAGGAAGCCCTTTCAAAGTCAATTGTACAGAAAGTGTTGATTCAAGTAAAGTTCGAGCTTATGGTCCAGGAGTTGAACCTAATCAATGTCGTGCTGGAAAGCCTATTTCTTTTACTGTTGATGCTATAAAATCTGGAAAAGCTCCACTTAATGTTGAAGTTTCTTCAGAAAAAGGTTGCATTTTATAGTCCAATACAGTTTAAATTAACTTCAATTTTTAATCCAACTTCTAGAAATAAAAAATGCAATATTCAAATGCCGAAGTTTATTTAAAGAAATATTTTACAGTTAAAATGTGTTAAGTTAAAATTATAAATTTTGTTACATGTATACTTTACCGAATATAATTTTCTATTTAACATATTTTAAGACGAATTTCGTGTAATTTTGTATACTCATATTTTAAAATGAAAATCAGGTTTGATGGCTAATAATATTAATACTTTTAGGTCCTGTCCCTACAAAACCACAGATCAAGGATAATGGTAATGGAAGTTATGATGTGACATATGTGCTCCCACCAGAAGGAAGTAAATGTAATGTTAAAGTTACTTATGGTGGAAAAGATATTCCTGGAAGGTATTATATTATGATTATTATGTCACATGTTAAATATCAGTTTGTTGTGTATTCTATACCAAATCTATATAAAATTTTTTTGACTCTGCTGTTTAAATCACCTCCCACTCACTGATATATTAAGGTCATTTGTATGCCAAAAATTTTGAAACCTAATTGAGAGAAACACAATAGCCAGAAGTTTGATTTATATTTCATGCAGAGAGATCTAAAAATACTTTAAGTATGTATATAAAATCTTTCGTGAAAATTGAAAAAGCAAATCAACTTTTAAATTTTGTTTTTCTATTGTGTAGTATTTCAAATTTTTACAATAAAAGGTGGTTTTAAAATGTTATGTAACTAGAACTAGACTAGATTTTTCTTTGAAAATATTGCAATTTGTATTTCACATTACTTTGGAAAAACTGGCCGGTAGATACCTTGATTTTAATAAGGTGTAAGATATTAAATTACAATGAGATTGTTTTATGTTATATGTTCAGAGATTAGGAGAAGAATAAAAAAACTGATTCTATAAAAGAATTTTCTATAATTATTTCTAATTTTGGAAAATATTCCAATTAATAAAAGGGGATTTTATAATTTTTTATACCTTTTTCATAATTTAAAAATTTGCTTTAAATTAACCTAAATGCTTATATGTTAACACTTCTTAGTTTCAAAATATTAAGTATTTTAATAGAATTGGGGTACACAAAATTTTTTATTTTAAGTATTCTATAAATATTTAAATTCTACTTGGTTTTCAACTATTATAAAAATATTTTTATTTTTGTTAATATATTTATATTTTCTTATTTTTATTAACATTTAAAAAAACTATGTATTTAGTAAAATGTCGTTTTGACTGAGATTTTCTTACGTAAAAATAATAAAATTATTTATAAAAGTGCAAATGATTACATGAATACTAAATTTTGAGCTGTGAAATATTATGTATTTTTCGTCAGGTGTTTTATTTATAGTTACTTTTGTGACAATGAAAAATTATTAGAGATAACACTTAATAGACTGCTTCTTGAAATGAAAATAATACATATTTTTAATTCCATTACATTTTATATTGAAAATTATGTTTAGACTCATAAATATGTATTTTGGATTTTATTTAAAAAAAAAATAAAATTTAAGTGCAAAGTTGATATTTAAAAACTTTTCCTCATCCCCATACATTTGCGAGTCTCGTCGAAACTAAGAAATCATTTCTCTAAAAAAATTTGAGAAAAAATAAAAGATGAAATTATTTTTGTAAATTTGCATACTTATTACATATTTTTAAACTTTACATTTGTGAAACTAAGCTAAAGCACATTTTAACAGACAGATATATATGGAAAACACATAGGTTTATATTATTTGTTAAATATATATATTAACTATGAATTTTATATCGAATATTTTTACAGTCCTTTCCAGATGAAGGTCAAACCTGCAGTTGAACCTAAAAATGTAAAGCTTTCTGGACCTGGTGTACAAAATAAAGTTCCTGCTAGTCTTCCTGTAGAATTCACAATTGATACAAGAGAAGCTGGCAAAGCTGAGCCAGAAGTTATTATTAAGGTAATAAAAACTGTTAAAACTTCTATTCACTCACATTCTATAATAGAATAGCGCCAAAATATCACAGAATCGTAGCAGAATCTTGTAATTCTATGTAGAATAAAATTTCAAAATTCACTTAATACTATGTGGTGTCAAATTTAAACTATATTTCAATTATAATGATATTTTGTGATTTGAAGATTATATACCTAGCTTTTAAAGTAAATTTCATAGTTTGAATATTATTCTCAGTAGTTTTATAGCTTTCAAAAACTTAAAATTATTACACATTACTTAGTAAAATGAAGCCCTAGTAGTTATCCACTACTGTATTCACTTTCAGGAATGTGATCAATATTAAAATATATATATTATCTTACTTATTTATGGAAAAATACCTTTAGCTACTACTTATATTAAGCAATTACAATATAAAGGAAAGCAATTTAGTGTACTATAATAAAATTTTGTAAAATTTAATAAGACAAAGAAGTCTTATCCATGTATTGAGAGATGTAAATTTTTAAAATTATAATAAGCAAGAAATAAGTTTCTGCCTCTGTGTAGGATTTACAAAAACATTATTTAACAATTCAATAGCAGTATACACATTTGAAATGTTAACTTTTTGATTTATAAATACATTGTTCTCTATTGCTTGATTTGTTAAGTGGAACAGTTGAAGAAAAATAATTTATATATGTGATAAAATTTTTATAATTTAAAATGAAACGCATGTTATACAATTAGTATCAAATGGGAAGTGTAAAGAAATTCCCTAGCATGCATATATATATATATATATATATATATATATATATATATATATATATATATATATATATATATATAAAGGGAAAGTAAGATTAAAAGATTAAACCTTAAGACACACACTAAAATTTGTAATAAACAATGTGATGAATTTTATTAGATGCAAACAATAACTTTCCATTCTTTATTGAAACAATGCTTGATATAAATCTTTATTTTATTTCATTAATTTTAATTTGGCACCTTTTATAACAATTTAAAATTATTCCTTAGGCACTTCAAACTAATGTAATGAAATTGGCATTGAATAATTGAAGCTATGGCTCTCTGTAAAAAGCTTTGATCTTAACTCTGCTTGATATCTGGTTCGAAATCCACCTTAAATTATAAATGCCATTGGTCAAAAAAATAATTAAACGGCGAATAAACCGAAACAGCCAAATTTAATTCAGAAAAGCTCTATAAAAGTTCATATAAAGTGATGTGTGTGTGTTTAATTCGATAAAAATCTGCTTTAATAGGTATTCTTCTTTCCAGTTTAGGCTTCAGTTTTGTGAACAAAAGCAGTTCCTAATTTAAGTTTCAAATTCATTAAAAAATGTATTTGTATCTAAATAACTTCCAGATTTCTCAATCGCTAATATCATTTATTTATAATATTAAGTAACTGATTCATAAATCCAATATAAAACATAAAATATTTTTCTACATTTAAAAACCATTTTATATTAAATTTCTAAACATTGTGTACTTGAATTTTTATGTTTTTATTAATTTTTTGTTGCAAGTTTTACTATATTATTAAAGTTTTAAAAAGTAAGCATTGGAAAATTGTTTAATTTCTTTCTTTAGAAACCTGATAACAAGCCTTTGAAAGCCCAAGTAATAAACAACAATGATGGTACCTACAAAGTGAGATATGTTCCAGAGGATGTTGGTCCTCATAAAATCTCTGTAAAATATGGTGGTCAAGAAGTTCCTAACTGTCCAATTACTGTAAACAGTTATGCAGTTGGTCAGGCTGATAAATGCAAAATTACTGGTATGCATATTTTAATTATTTTCAGAAAGCTGCATATCTTTATCGTTTCTTCCAACAAACTAAATCATTTTTAATCTCTTTTCAGAGGGTATTGAAGACAATAAAGTTTCCATCGGTGAAGAATATTGTATTACTGTAAATACTGAGCAAGCTGGTATGGGTGCAATTACTTGCAATATCACTACTAGTAATACCTCAGGAGATGTTGATATCCATGTGGAAGATAACAGTGATGGGACATTCTCTATTTTCTATTCTGTTAAAGAAGTTGGTGATTACACGATTAATGTGAAGTTTGGTGGTAATCCAATACCAAATGGAACATTCTCATTCAAGGTGAGCTTTAAAGTTAACTTCAAAAGTTATTTTAAGCTTAAGGTAAAATATATAATTAGTATATGTATAGTTAAATTTTGATGGATAAGTCACAAGTTGTGTATTATATCACTAAAAGATTGAAATTATTGTACATATACGAATGCTTATTTGGGATACATTCTCTACTAGGCGAAAGTTTACTATTAGAGGATATGTGAAGTCATTGCTTGGAAGTTAAGTTTTCCAGAAACTTCTTAGTTGCGAAACAGCGTAATATCAAGCATTCCAATGCGACCAAGACTAAGATAATTTCCAACATGTACATGAATCGTTGGAACAAAAGATAAAATTCCCTTCAGTTGTATGAATTAAGTATAAAACAAATTATTCAAAACAAAGCAAAAATTTTATTTCAAGCTTCATGACTTAAGTATAAATCATTATAATAAACTTAATTTCTGCTAAAATTAAAGTTTTTCTTGATGCTCTTCAGCAACTATTTGAAGTTTGAAAAATTTGCTATTTGATTTTTTGAGTTAGTGCACTAGAAATTATTTACTGTAAAATAATTACATATTTTGCTGATCGGTTGTTTTCAATAAAAACTCAGTTTAGAAATTCTAAACGTTAAGTATTGTATGTCTTTAACACCAAAAGTTCACGAAATTTGAAGCATGACTGAAATTTTCATCAAATATGTGTAAATGATAATTTTCAATTGAATTAAAAATATCAATAGTTTTTAAAAATACCTATAAAACATTTTCATAACATTAAATATTGGAGTTTGTTCAATGAATTAATGCACGATTATTATTTATTGGTCCAAGAGTATAATAAATGAAAACAAAACGACTCAGTTTGAATAAATTGTTTAAAATTTAATAAATAAAAATATTTGGAAATAACTAAATATTGAAATTTTCGAAAATGGGAATATAGAATGATTTTGTAAAATATTTGGTAGTACAAGTTGAGGATGTAATCATGAACCATTATTTAGATCAGTAACAGGCAATTATTTTGGCTTGAGAGCCACATTCTGGAAATGGAGAATACTAGAAGACTGCACCTTTTTCTAAACGAGTGAATTTAATGAGTACACATTTCAAAAAAGGTATAATTGTTCTATTAAAGTCAATGAAGGAAATGAAACAGTATGAAATTTATTTATTGGGCTAGTTTCTTATTATCTGTTCCTGCAAGGGCATTTAATTTTAGAATCAAATTAATGAGTATAATGTATATTTTAATTAGTGAGTTAAATTATTACCTATTTGATCAATGAGATATAGTGTTGAAATTCTTATCATTGCCTGTGAATTCATGTTAGCCAATTTGCATCTCTATTTACTTTAATGTTCGTCATGCAAGAAAATCCTAATGTACAAATATTTTGACTGAAACATGAAGATTCTCACCTCAAATATAATCGATAGATTTTTCAATAAACAAATAATTGTTCTACCAGCATGCTTCCCTGTTCCTAGCCCTGAGTTGGGTTCTACTAGTTTGATAGAAGTAACTGGATGGAGTCTTCGTGATTTTGAAGCAGGGACCAAACTAAGACTCCCAATACTTGGCTTGCCACACCCAGAGGTATCATTTCCCTTTTATGACATTGCGACCACGCCCAGTTTTAACATGCCCCAGCCGCCATTAGCATACAAGACTGATCTTCTGATAAGCTCGGATTCGAACTCACTACCTTCCGATACCTAACCAACTGACGACCTAACCAACCAGGCCATTACAGCCCTAACAAATGTTTGTCAATCTCATAGCATCAAACGTTTTTCCTGACTGTTACTTGACTTTTTGTATTTAGTTTTTTCGTTATAAAGGTTTCGATTGGGCATGCGTGTTGACATGATCGACCTGGTGGGAAATGTGATACGAATATTCGATCTCACCAATAAAGAAATCTCAGCTCAAAACTGTTGACTGAATGTCTTGGTGGATCGCAAGAAAATTGTTTGTTATCCATGTATGTAACGATAGCCTTTATTTCTCACATTCCGGACTTAGTGTAACGTTTCCTGAATAGCATGTTGTCGTCCTATAAAGGATCTGATGTACAGAATTATTAGGTTACTGAAAATTTCAAAATTTGGGGATTTTGTGTTGTAGACTCTATTACAGAATTTTTGTTGTAAATAAGATAATCAAAGCAGCATTAAATAATGTAGATATAAAACAGTATTGGCGCTACGATTTTATTGAAAAATCATTTTTAGTAATGTCATTGAAAAGATAACTGTCACTTTTTCCCCTTTCATTTTAAGTCAATAAATTCAATAAAAATTAAGATGTGGATATTTTTTAATATTTGATATTCACTTGATCATGTTAACCATTAAGTTAAAAATATCATTCCCATTTTTCTTCTAATAAATTCCTTAAAATAAAAATAAAAATCCAGAATTCTAATGTAACATGCTTTGAGAGATGGGAAAATAACTTTTGTGAAACTCTTAGGAATTGCTTATTACTTTTGCAGTATTTTACAATCTTGAATTTATTATATAATGATACTTAAAAATTATTTAAATTGATGGCACTGAGCCATAATTGGAGCTCGTTATATTCAAGCAATTAATTTATTTATAATATACAAATATTTTATGTTGAGTAAAAAAATTATAATTGATAAGTCATTGCACAAATCATGTTATGAAATTATGCAAATGCTTCCAAAGAGTGCAGCACGAAATGAGGTTTTCCTGTACAAACCATCGCGTATGACGTTAAAAATGACATTAATGAAGAATTTTTATTTTGTGTAAGCTTCCTCATCTTTGAAATTAAACTCTTTAAGTTCTTTTTTTTAAGAAAAATGGATTTGTAAAAATAGGGTGTGATCTATCAAAATTTAAGAATATTATCAGGAAACTTATTTTAGCAAACACAAAATTCAAAATTCGTAAGTGTGCTATAGCCGCAATTGTTAATTTAAAATTTCGTCATTATAGTACAAGCGACACTATTCAGCTGTAAATAATTTTCTTTTGCCTAGAGGTTGAAAGGTTTCAAGACAGCATTTTGAGCAAATCCGAATTCATCTTTGTGACCTCAGTACCAATGGTTGTATTCCATTAATTTCGAAATACTAATCAAACTTGTCTGTTAAATATTTTTATGCAACGCAAAATTCTGGATTACATGCTATGTCGTTTGAACTAATAGTTTAATTTAGCATTAATTCACAGTTTGGGTTTCTATACCTTGTGTTTTGGGATAGCGAGAAAGGACCCTCAATTCATAAGTTCGGTAAAAATGACATAACAATCGATATGAGCGGATGGTATCAGAATGATCGGATTTATGAAAATACGTCTCTTTCAGAATGGCAATTTGATGACCCAAAATCTAATTATGATGACTTAATGAAAGATGCTGAAACCTTATACTTTATCTTTTTTGAGTATTTACAAATGTTTTTATTTTTATGCGTGACAATAGTGGCCATCACACAAGTTATTTTGTAAAAAATATGTTTGAAGTTGAAAAAATGTATTGTATGGAATGACCTTTCTGACCTAAATCCAGTCGACCATTTTTAACATACTCGAACAAAATGCCATTAGACTAAGATTTCTTGTTAGGGATTTGGATATTGTGGGTAGTGTGCAGTTTTTCTCTGTTAAAGAAGTGTGTTTAGAAGTTCATCGCCTGTTTTCGAAAAAAGTGCAGTATTCTTAATTGTTCGCAAGAACAACAATTCATATTAAACTTCGTGCATTATTTTCAAAAAATATTTCTGAGATTTACATGTAACAAAAACATTGTCCAGAAGCACGTTTTCACTCTTTCCATCTATTTACTGGTTGAGCTGAATTCTGGGTTAGGTATGGAGGAGTATACCAGTATGCATTTTTTAATCATTACATAATTAAGTTTTGACCTTCATTTTAATAGTTTGGAGTTCGATTCTTGCCTTTTTCGTGTTTTAAGCAGAAATTAATCATGAATTGACTTATGCATGCTTTTATATTTGTAAATATTTAAAATTTGCATATTGATACAAATTATAAGTACTTATGTCGTATTATAATGTAAATCCAAAATTTTATAGTATATATACAAATATTGTAATTATAATCACAAGTTGGCAACAGAAGCAAATACTCAAATTACAGCCTTTCTGGTTACTGGGTAAGCCAGATCACTCGTAGAAATGAATTCGATTTCAAAAAATTGCTGATATCTATCCTTTTTATGTGAAAACCATTGAAATATACAAGATTCAATTGATAATTCAGAATCAATGAAATTTTTATTATTCACATTGAAATATAATTTTGTTTGAAAATACGATTTTCTGTTAGTTTTATATTCAGTCTTGCTCATTCCCCCCCATTACTTAAAAATCATAGTTCCAATCCAATTAGTCCTTGTGTGCAAGAATGACCATAGAGCAACAGACAAACGAACCAACTAAACCATTACCTAACATTACTCTTTCTCTACGTCTTGGTGAAAATTTCCTATAGCTGGGAGAAGTAAATCAGATTGGAAAAATCGATCTCGCCTAATCATGACTTTTCTGGTTCTTTAAGGATGTTCTTCCTTATAAAAATTCTTCGTAAGCTCTCTCATCTGAATATTTTTGAGCATGTTATTGTATAACTAAATTTAATCACTTGTTATTAACCAACACGTTGGTTAGTTTAATAAAATATGTGTATTAGTTGTCTATTAAACTAAACAAGACTTAATATTAGGGCGAGTCAAATGAAAGTGAGCCAATGCGAATATATGACAAACAGAGTACTTTATTTAAAAGGAGTCTCCATGAACATTGAGACATTTATCCCATTGACAAATGTGCCGCGTTATACCCGTCTCGTAAAACTCCTTGGGCTGTCGATTCAAAAAGTCTGTAACCGACTCCTTCACGGCGGCGTCCGACACGAATCTGGTACCCTTCAGATGTTTTTTCAGTTTCCCGAAAATGTGAAAGTCGCATGGCGACAAATCTGGGCTGTATGGAGGATGTTGCAGAGTGTCCCACTTGAACTTTACCAGTTGTGTCTTAACCACATCAGCGACGTGGGGACAAGCATTGTCGTGTAGCAAGATCACACCATTCGTCAATCTTCCAGGTCGTTTGTTCTTGATTGCGACACGCAGCCGATCCAGCGTTGCACAATATCGCGAACTATTGATAGTCCCTCCACGTTTAGCAAATTCAATCAGTAATGGCCCCTGATTATCGAAAAAAGTCAATAGCACCTTTCCCGAGGAAATGACAGCCTTTGCTTTCTTCGGGGGTGGCGAATTCAATTGTTTCCACTGTAAGCTTTGCCGGCGTGTTTCAGGTTCGTAGTGGTGGCACCATGATTCGTCTCCGGTCACAATTGCAGACAAGAAGTCGTCACCCTCATTGTGATACTGGATGAGATGAGTCAAAGCAGCGCCGAACTTCTCCGTCTTCTGGCGGTCGTTCAAAATCTTGGGCATCCATTGAGCACACAAAAGCCGATAACCGAGATGATCATGAATTACGGTGTGAACCGAACCATGACTGATTTTCACACACTCTGCCAGTTCATCGATGCTTATCCTCCGTTCTTGTCTAACCAGCACATCAACCTGTGCAATTGTGTCGGGGATGATTGCAAGGTGGCTTTGGCCCGGTCTTGGATCGTCTTTGCAACTTTCACGTCCTTCTCTGAACCGTTTGCTCCAACGTTTCACAGTGGCCAATGCGATGCAATGTTCACCGTACACAGCAGTCATACGGCGACTAATTTCATGTTGGGAAACACCTTCAGCTGTCAAAAACCTGACCACACCATGCTGTTCCTCTTTTGGAGCGTCCATTATGTCACGTTACCGTCTTCAACCCAGTGTAAGAGCGCCTTAAAGAACTTTAACCTCACACTTTCTCGCCACTTTCGTAAATGAAGGCTGTCTCTGTGCTACGCGCATGCGCCGCAGATGATGGACCGAACCATTCTTGCTGAGGAGGGGTTGGCTCACTTTCATTTGACTCGCCCTAATAGTATACTATATTCAAATGCATGACAGTAATGTGCAAGAAGACTAGCCAGTATAAATTCTACCTCAATAATTAAAACTGATTAACGCTTTTTTATCAGTTATATGCAGGATCGGAAAGGTAACGTAATTTCGTTTAAATTCACTATCGTTAACATAGTCATAAAATTCTAAATATTTTTGCCTTCAAGAAAATTTATACTGTCTAATATAGCCTAAACTACAATTTATTTTATGCATTTGCAGTGCTTTACCTCCACATTTCTGCAGTTTGCTTCTCAAAACTTTTAGTTTGCCTTGTCCTCCAGCAGACCTTGGTACGAAAACTGCATATATTATGAAACCGAAAAACCTTTTTACTAGCATTTCAGTTGTAGAAAAAGTTAATGGAATTTACAAACTTATATAAATATATATCCTTATGCATAATTAGGAAAGATATTTAAATGACGTCAAATTTTGTTGTGGGGAAAGCCTGCATATAAAGAAATGGGTTGTAAAATAATTTCTTTTCTAAAGGAACAGGTTTTTTTCATAGACACTTAAAAAACTCTTATGCCCGCCTAAAAGTCACCTGAACAAGATTTTGATATATTGCTTGTGAAAACGCGCCATGAATGAGGCAGTTACAAGAAATAGGGTACCTTTTCAATAGATAGTTTAGAAAAGAATTGTTCCCTAGTAGTATTTTAAGTTAACAGATCCTTCTACTGTAATTTTGATAGTTATAAATTTTAGAAAATCATTCCTAAGAAATACTGGTTAAAAGCACATAATTCTGATCCCTATAACCGTAAAATATTTGTGAATAATTTTGAAATATAGTTGAAGGTCTTTTATTTCTTACTGATTAAGGTCTTTAACTACTTTTAACATTATAGGGATCTTCTTTGCACTTATTTTGACGTATGTATTAATTTTATTTATATTATATATTTTGAAAATATTTTGTCTGAGTTCTTAGTATTGGAAATTTTTACAAATATTAAATGCTTTATAACTTGTACAACATCAATAACAAATGTTTATAAAAGTTAACAATAAAATATATAAAATTTGAACATTTCGAATTAAATTTAGATAAAAAAAAGCAAGAATTCCGTCAATTATCAATGATGCGAGTATAACACAGCTGACTGTTTCGTGGAAATCAGAGAGTTCTTTTATTAATGGGATGCACATCAATTCAGAATGGCATTTAAGAAAAAATTCTTGGATCAAAGTCCCCAGCCACTGTCTCACTTGAAATGTTATAACGTTTTACAGGAGATCGTCTGTTCTTCAGGGCCAATTTATTCCAAATCACAAAGGGAGAGATTTCTATTCTTAGTAACGCCACCGCGAAAGTAATGGCTCTCATAAATATTCCACCGAATGCATAGGTGATAGGAAATTCGAAGTATCCTCTTTGTGTTGAACGCTTTTCTCACTTCAAGACACTTTCAACGGTGATAGCATCGCAAAGAAATATGAAAGAAATTGGAGAGGACATAGCTTTTGAAGATGTCAGCAATTTAAATGTTGCTGCTGTTTCTATTCCTGCCTGTATAAACTAATCTGCTTGCCAAGATGTTTGTCTCAACATAGGTTTGTTATTTCGAGTGGTTGTTGAGGAATAATGGAAGAGTTTTTTTCTTTTATCCGAAAGTTGCGGTTACCATTCACTTATCTAAAGAATGGCACTAGCAAGGGTGATATCAATTAAGTCTTGACAATTCGGTTGTTGAAATTCCGAGGTATGATAAATAAACTTACTCATTTTTTCTCTACTTCAACTAAACCATACTGAAAAAAATGTTATAATTTAAAGTTTTTTTTTCAATTTTTGGCATTAAAGAGAAGTGGACGTTTGGAAAATTTATTAATAAAAGTCTAAATCCAATGCATCTATTTTTTTTAACAGAATACACCATATTTTAAATTGTTGGTAATAGAAATTAATTAAATAAGTATGAAATTATCCAATTTGTATTTATCTGTTTAAGTCTAGTTCGTATGTAATATGATTTTAGTAGCCGAGCTGGCAGCCGAATGGTTAGCGCTCTTGCCTTCGGTTCAACAGTTCGTGGGTTCGAATCCCACCTTGTTTGTAGTGGTTCGGAATCCACTTTAAACCGTAAGTCCCGGTCTAATTAGCCCTCGTGTGCAAAAAATGACCGTTGAGCGACAAACAAACCAAACGTGATTTTAGTATTCACTGAAAAGATTCTTTTCTGTGCATTGATTATTTTATCCAAAAAAGATTAAAGGGATGTGCGAGATGAATTGAGAAAATTTGCTCTCGTGAGTGTCTAGTCTCCTTTAATGCAAAACGTCTCTTGGTAAATTGTACATATTATTATATGTAGATAACTTCAATTAGTTCTAAAATAGAACACTTTTCTTTCAAAGAGTGTGAAAACGCATATTTTCACTCCATCACGCTTAACGAATTCAAGGCTTTTGACTTTATTATATTAAAAAGAGTAATATTCAAACCTTATTAAATATAAAAGGGTACAGAGAATATAGAAATTCGATATTTGTCTTTTTAGAACAATATAATAATTATTATTCAAAGTTGCAGACAAAAAGCGTTCGTTTAAAAAATTAAGTTATATTTTGCAAACTATTCACTCGCGGAATTGTTATTAAAGAGCAGTCTTTCTGAAACTACTCTCAAGAAATTAATGAATCTACATGTGTCGAAGGTAATTTTCGAAAAGTTTTGCTAAATGCAGAACAAATGAACATTTCAACAAATGTATATTCAGTATCACCTCACGAGAAGTTAAATTAATTTGAAATTTCTCGTTGATTGTGGATTGACTTGAAAGAGCATCTTTAACTAAAAAAAACAATCAATGTTTTGTTACTATTTGTGGTTCTTTGTTTACTATGGATGGTTCGAAATTTGTGAGTCCTGATTACTTTTGGTTTAGGTCTTGGGGAGGGGGAGGAATGGCTGTTGAGCGACAAGCTAATACAAATAAAGACCAATTTGCCGGAAGTATAAAATATTTTAATGTTCTGATTTTTTCGACACATTTTCCTTGTACTGAGAGACATTGACTTTATTATTTTCAACTTATTTAAACTTCTGATATTATTTTAAGTTGGTAATTAGATTAATTAACAAAATTTCTGCGCTGCATTTAATAGCTCGTTTTGTTAAATTAAAAAAGTCATATGTGAAATATATGATGTGTTGCGAAAAAGAAACATACTTTTTGATATCGGAACTAAGCGATTTTTTTCTTGTGTTTGTGATAAATATGCGTATATCAGGCACTGAATGATTCTATCTTGAAATGAGAACCTTAAAAGGTGCCTTAAAATTGGAGCGATATTCTTTCAAAAAATTATGCAGTGTTGCCTTTGTTGCTGGAAACTAAAATGGGATTCCAGCATCGTAGGGTGCCCTTTATTCTTCGTGAACTTGGAAAACAGCGCTCAAAAGAACTGTTGCCTCCTACTCATTAACCTAAAAAGAATTATAAAAGGAATTCAGACCTTTTGGATGAATCCCAGGGACTCATTTCGAACACTCGGCTGGTGCTTTATTTACTGTCTCAAATGCCGAGGAAGATTGAACTCGATTTCCTGAGTTGTTCATGATGTTTCAAATGCTTTGCCTTTTTGATCTGAGCTAAGAAATCACAATCGCAGCCAGATATGCTGTTCTTCATGACGTATTAGGATTTGTTGAAGAAAATTAAATCAATTTTCTTACGAATTTATTTTATGCCTCGCAATTTAATATTGCGACAGTTTCTTAAATACATTTTAATCAGACAATTTGATTTCATTACGTAGGTGAGTCTTGTACCTAAGTGAATACCTGAAGTATCTCAGAGGAATTTTATCGCTGCGAATATAAAATATTCGGTAAATGTTATTCATTTGATTGAGAAAAGGATTTCATTTTAATGAAAGTACTTGATCATGTAATCAATCGAGATAACTCTTACATTAGTTTCGGGTAAATGCTACATTTATCATTCAGATCATAATTTTATATCGCTGATTATAGTGAGAAGATTCAGGATAGACTCAATGTTTGCTTTCCTGTGTTGCTCAATTTTGTTAAGCCCCAAAGAGTAAAATGAAAATTGAAAATCAGTGTTAAAATTATTTTTAATATTAAATCACAAGAACTACGGGATCTGTGCAAATTCCGTTTGCAAACGTCCATGTTTGCCTCATGATTTCCATCTATGCTTCTGAAAAGGATACATTTGATTTAAATTGTTTGGTCCATTTCAATTAACATTTTATCATTGATTCATAAGGATAAACATGTGAATTGAATTTTCTTCATTATTTCCTGTATCTAAAAGATGCCGTGTTACATTTTGTATCTTTTAAAATTTATAGCTAGCGAACGAAACTTCATTTTTTTTAAATTGTGAAAACCGGTAACAAAGGGCTACATTTTCGAGAGTTAAATTGCACATATTAAATTGGAAGTTATTATTTATTCATTGAATTCTTATTAATATTTATTCCAACTTTGAGAAATAGAATTCTGACTTTGAAGTTCAAATAATTTGTCCAACGAAATTTTGAAGGCTATTTTGAAATTTAAGTAGTAATATGGGCTTGTCACCTATTTTTAAATCATAATGTACGTCAAATATAAATTTCCTAACAAGTAATCAAAAGTAAAACTTTTTAAGATTATGGTTCTGCTATAACAAAGCACAAATTTTTGCGGATTGACTTTTATATAACAATATGATATGAAGTACTTTGCCCTAAAGTAAAGATATGTGAGGAACATTGTTGAAATTCTGAGATCTTTTTACTTTAACACTAATATTTCCACGTTAATAGTTAGGAAAATTTAAAGTTTTTGATTTAAAGAAACGATATCTTTCAATTTTGTACATTGTTTTAAGATTACAAAGTACAATAATTCCCAAATATACTTTAATTGATTACAATTCGTTTCTTGAAAACTTTAGAAATGTTATACAAAATCATTGAGAAATCTTTCTTGTAAGTCTCCAGTTATCGAAAGTTTATTTTTGCAGTTAAGCATGAACTGACACTTTCTTGCAGTAGTTCAGAATGAAGATGTGCATTTTGTGATTTATCTAATTTGTGTCTTTCGCTCATGGGATGAGAATTCGTGTTTTAAAGTTCCTATAACTGTTGGCATTAATCCAAATATACAAGTTTTGCTTCTATTGCACTAATGTAAATATTCATGTTTTATTATGAAAAAATTGTGAAATGTATTGTTTTCTATTAACAAATATTTCTAACAAACCAATAGCTACTTCAAGAATTTGGTACTGGACTGTAATTTGTCAAATCATAAATTATCCACGTAGAAAAATATTTAAAAATCTTAATGCGAGAAACTTGAATGACTTCAATATGATTCAAAACTTATGAACCATTTTTGAAGGACTAGTTTAATTTGATGGGGTAATATATCAAAAGTTAAAGAAGTTTAAGTGATTAACTCATATGATTGTTGGGATTAAAATTTGATGATTCTGAAAAGGTTAGGAAATTGTTAATTAACTATTCCGAAATCAAAATTTAAGTTTTTCTGAAATATTTTTTCTATTTTAACTCTTTAAAATAATTCTTCAAAATTTCATTGTAGTTCTGCCACTTAGCTATATTTAGCAGTACTTTTTTTTCTATCTAATTTGCCAATAAAGTTCGAAGTGTTCACTTTTGGCAATTTATTTCAAAATTAAACAGTAATATTTTACCTAAGCTATGAAATAAAAGCTTAACTTTGAACAGGAAAAATTGGGAATAAGATTGCCATTGATCTAAAGGGGCGCCTTGTTCTAGCTTTTAAGCAAAGTATGAAAATCAAGTTTATGAAAACGTTTGTTTTTACAGAAAATGTTTCTCTAATTTTACGACCATCCCGGCTTTTTACGAGCCTGACGAGCATCTTTCGTTGTTCTAACCGAGAAAAGCTATTTTCAACCTTAAATTATTTTTTTCTTTTCTTGTCCGCATCTCCCTCTAACAAAATGGCACATTTCTGGTATCCATTTTCGGATGTTCCGCCACCCTCCGAGCTATCCAATGAGAACGCAGCCTTTCCCGCCCCTTTCCCCCAGTCCTTTCAGTAGTTCACTCCACTCCACCATTCTGTAGTCTCCACATTGCATGTGATTGATTCTTCGGATAATAAGATTTCTGCGTGAGTATATTATGTTATATATATTGTGCAATATAATCCAACCCCTCTTCTCCTACCCTTTTGACAGCCATATTTTTTGTATGGATTTTATGTGTGAGCATATTTTTTCTATGGATTTATGTAACGAGTTTTTTTTTTCCTTATTTCCCATCCTCGTGTAATTTTTCCGAAAAAACTGTTCAAAGGTAAAACTAATTACGTACCACAATTTATAATTATAAGTAATTTTAAGAAAATAGTAATCATAAAAACAATACAGCTAATGTTTCAATGAAAAAAACTACGAATGCAATATTTTATTTCTGTGCTTTTTAATTCAATAAAATTTTTATTGCGTACTTTTCCCTAATTAAATTAATACTTAATTTCCTAATTTAATCTAACTTTTATTATGTACTTTTTTCTAATTCTATTATACTTGCTTAAGTACATTTAAATGGAGAAAAAAATTCTTGATAATGATTGTGATTACTTTATAAAGTATTGATACTGAAATCAATTTTTTCTTAATTTGGGGTACAAAATTATTTCACGACAACTTTTTTCTTTGAAAAAAGACAGCGCTTAATCCCTTCATCAATAAAATTAGTGATCAGTTACAGAAATTTATAGTTCTTAAAATTAACAGTTGTTAAAATAACTGTATAGTAATATAACTTATTGTATATAATTTTTATATGTAATTATTGGTTATCGTATATATATACTAATAAGTGATATTATTTCAATACTTATCATAAACTATTTCAGACTATTTTTAAAGAAGTTCTTTAATCTTAGATATTTTTTTAAACATTTGTTAAATATTTTTTAAAAAGTATTGCTTTTTTTAAATACTAATTTAAAGCATTTTTTGTGATCAATTATTTCATACATTTCTTTGACACTTTTGAGTTAACAGATATAGTTAAGAAAAATTAACTGCGTATAAATGTAACAACCCATTTGAGAGTTCTGACTCAAATGGTTTGAAAATATTTAAATTCAAATTTTTGAAAATCGTGAAATTCCCCTTATGTCGAAGTTTGAATATTCTTATTTATAATTAAACTATCCTGGGAAAGAAATAGTATGAAACTATACATATAAAAATTACTTAACTTGATTAATAATTATTTCTTGGTTTAGTCTCGATATTTAGATTTTATTTCAAATATTATTTAAAAATAATTTTATATGAAACTAACGCATAATTAATAGATTGCTATTCTTTGTGCCTAAGGAGCAATTTTTGTTTTAATTAACGTTGTAAATTTTTTGTCCTAAAAGGAATTTTCATCCTAGAAATTTTCTATTTAGAATTTAATTACATTACTATAAAATACTCATCAGTATTGGAACGTTTCATTGTGAGTATGGTAACTTTTCATAGTTTTCATAATTTCTATTGTGTGAAGGCTTTCTGCAGAGTTTTTGTACTGAATTATTTTCAACGCTAGTGAAACGGGCAACCAAATTGTCAGTGCTCTGGACTTAGGTTCAACATTCATGCATTGACTTTCCACCAGGCGCATATACATTTACAGTTGGCTCAGCATGTCCAATTTTGGACCTTCCACCATAGAACCCGACCAACCGTGTCTATTTGCAGTGGTTCGGAGTCCACTTTAAGCTGTAGGTCCCGGGGCAATGAGTCTTCATGCACAAAAACTGGCCGTTGAGCGACGAATCAAATTGAGCTTCTAAGCAATAAAGTGAGGTGCATTTTTTAATGAATTTCTCTCGTTCAATGTCGTGTACAACTATCGAAAGTCTATTCATAATATTGCCGTCCAAGATTTCTCATTTAGAAATAAATATTAACTACATATCTGATTGCGTCAATAAGTCGAGGTATCAACTGTTTTTATATGTAATCTTTTTTATATTATGCTATTCATCCACAACATTTGAAAAATTACTTAAATATCTAATAATTTCTCTTAATCATTTATTAAACAAACATACTATAGACTAATTTTTCACGTAGACATCTTTATTCAATTGAAAACTTCAATTTTTAGAAAAAAAATTATTTCTAATTTCATATTTTTTATATACTTGGATATATTATTTGTGAATCGATGTTTCTTTATAAATAACTTACTCTGTTAAATTACCTCTATTTATAAATCTATACTTGCTGCTTTTTTATGTAAAATTTATTATAGCTTTTTGAAAACAATTTAGTTTTATATTTCTGTGTACGCTGAGCACGTTAGCCGCGTTTCCATAGGCGTTAGTGTATCACAATTTGAGTGTCACCATCTTATGAGTGATATATAATAATTTTACATGTTAAAATTCTTTCGACCGTGATGTTGTCACAGTAACCAGTAGGACGGACTTTTTTGAGGGAAGTGCCTCCGAGAGCTCAATACCAAAACTTGAACAATGAAAGAGGAATATTGCGGTTTATTAATTTAGTGTTACTTTTTCGAAGGTAGTTAAGTATTCGAAGGTTGTTAAAGCTTTTACTTCATTTACTGAATGGAGGAAGTGACTATAGAAATTATGAAAGTGGTTTCGAATTTTCTTATCGTATATAACTGCATGCACCATCTGTTATGTGATTAAGTTTTGTTCTTCGCGATTTGTAAATACCGCGCACTTGAAAAGGAATGCAATAGATGTGTCAAGCTTTGAACCCCATGTTTCGTCTCTAAAAACGATCGACTTAATCATAGATATCATTTTACTCCTTCAAAACTAGTGAATGGCTTTCTGTATTGAGGTATAAATGCGATTTCTACAACACATTGTCTCCTTGTTGTGTCGTATTTATTTTGTCTATATTTTTATCTACAGTTTATATTTAAAATGAATAGCTTAGAGCAATTATACAAATTTCTGTACATTTATTTACATTACAGTAATTGCAAAAAATCAAATACATCTTATAGGAATCGGTTTTGAAAGTTTTTTTCTACACAAGTGGATCAAGAAAAATAGCATTCAGAAGGCGTGACTTCCAATGGAAAACGCATTGTTAGTTTTGGGGAAAATATTTCAATTTGAAAATAATGATCTTTATTTTTGACATTTTTACTATACTTTTGTTCTAAATATGTCAGGAAATAAGGTCTCCCATCTCGATCAGCTAAAAATAAATCAAATGAGGCGTGGAATTTTGAAAAATATATATATTCCCGTGAGTTATAAAGCCATTAAATGTTGAAGTCGTTTGAATTCTTTTCACCTACATTTCTGATCATCAGTACGTTGGGAAAACTGAAAACGTACTCTGCAGGCATATACAATATTTCAAAATTTTACAGAAATAATAAGTATCGTTAATTTTTTAAAAGAACTTACCTCTGGAAGTGTAAGAAAAGAGCTTCCACTGACTAAAAGTTTAAAAACTGCAATTGGTACTCGCTTCCTTTCATGAAAGCTGCAGAGTTCTGAAAGGGTGGGCATTGCAGTATGAACTACTTTACAATTAGTTCAAATGAAACTGCTTATGTTTTAATTTAGTCGGGGACAAACATCTTGACATACAGTTGACAAAATGTTTATTTGTACACTTCAATTTGGAATTTTATAGCAAAATAAAATAAGGTAATTAAGTTAAAATTGCAGAAATATATTCTAGTGAGGTAAAATAATAAAATATCAATAAAAAATTACCACAAACTTTTGTTGATTAATGAATAAAACTTTATAAAAACTATACAAAAAGAGTATTTGTACACTTATTGAGCGACAAATTTTAAACATAATTATAATTATTTTATTGACACACACAATTAATACTTTGTATGGATTCCATTGGCTTTTACAATTGCTGCAAGACGTATTGGCATTGATTATATTAACTTTTTGGTGGTTTCTTGATCCATTTCTTCCCAAGCTCCCATGAGTGCTTCTTTCAAACTTTTTTATTGTAATATTTTTTCGGACTTGAGCAGCCAATAACATCAACAAATTTTCAATTGGATTTATATCCGGGGATTCTGGTGGAGTTTCAAGGCGTCTTGGCACACTTTAAAGCAACCATGTTTTAGTAACTATTGCAGTATATTTTGGATCTTTATTTTGTTGGTATAAGAAAGTGTCTCCGATACACCCAATTTTCTAGGACTGTGTAATATGTTATGCCGCAACACATCAATGTAACTTAAAGATGTCATTTTTGTGTCTATAAAGTGTAATTTTCCAACCCCGACATGAGCTACACAGCCCCAAACCATCACATTTCCACCACCATGTTTCATGCTCTGAAGTACATTTTTACTATCAACTCTGTTATTTTTTTCGCCAGATATTACGGATACTAGGGGATGAAAAAAATTTCAAACTTACTCGCATCTGAAAAAATAACCTTTTTTCAGTAGTCCATCGGTTTGTCTTTGCATTTCATAGCAAATTCTAGACGCTTCTTTCTATTCACTTCTTCAGGGATCATTGGTTTTTTCTCGGAGTTCTGATCTTAAAACCAGCACTATGTAACACATTTCTTACTGTTTGAGCGGTCACTCTAATGTTAGAAGATGCGAGTAGGTCATCTGCAATTTTCTGAGCAGAAATATGTGGTTTTCTAATAGCTGCTTAAACAATACATCGTTTATATCTTGAAGTTAATTTACTCGGGCCACCGCTTGCGTTCATTTTCAACGCGTCCAGTATTTTTATATTTTCTTACGATGTAACCAATAGTTTTTTTTTGTGTTTGTAAAGGATAACTTAACAATCTTTTCCACTTTTATTAATACGAGTTCTCACGTCTAAAGAGACTTTTGATTTTGTGCCCATTTCTCAAATTTTCTATGCAAATGACCTTCACTGTTAAAAAGATAACCTTCAATACTTAATATAAACTACTAAAAATTAACTATCATGGGAAAAATTAATTGAAATGATAATACTTACCAGAGATATTGGTGTACAAATATACTTTTTGCAATTACTTTTCCAAGTTTGTAAGATTTAGATTTTATTTTCAATTATTTCAAAATATTTTTCGCATTTAATTAGAAATAAAAAACAAACTGACGCTCACACATCGCAAGGAATAAAATAGCTGCTTATATGTTTTTAAACTTTAAAAAAAAGTGGTATACAAGTAATCATTTTACCTACTGTACAAGATTCATTTACCGTTCTCACTTCAACTCTGGACAAAATTTCGGAGAGAAAAAGATTTTATTTATTACTCGATATACAAACATATTTACTTAATGAAAGAAATAAAATTTGAAAATTATGAAATAATTCTCAAAATAAGTTTAAAAAATAATTTTTTAAAATTTACTTATATATTTAGATAAATTATAAATGGTACATTATTTCGCCTTCAATTAAGAGTTTTAATTGAAAAACACAAGGTGGTTTTTTAAGTAAATTATGTCTGACAGCATTCGAGCTTACGGAATCTTACAAAGCACGCAGCAGGAAAAAACTAATCGCAGATATTTCTTCTAGAGGGGAGGGAGGCATTTCTCTCCCTTTCAAAACTCCAGCTTTAAAATCAAATTTTATGCGGAGTGCGCAAGATGTTGGATTTTTAAGTAAATATTGATAAGCTATTTACTCTTTTTTAAGAAAAGAATAGGAAGTATTTTGATATTAATATTTTCGATTTCCTTGAAATATATGCAATATGCATAATGAAATACGAATAATTCGTTTTTCTTTATTTCTAAATGAATTTAATATCTTGTTGGAGTTTAAGTTATGATAACATTGTTTTGTTAGACATAAATTTTTATGCCGAGAAAATTAAAAAGTTACCAACAAACGATTCAATTTTTCAAATCATTATCACATGTAAGCCAATAAATATTTAGCTATATAACTTGAAACTAGTTTTTACAATTTCTTCAATCAGAAATGTTTTTATCCTTTAAGTTTATTTAACATTTTAGCATTTTTAATAGCAAATTTTCGGTATACCTAAATGGTAACAACTGATATATATTATTAAATTTTAAAATTAAGTTCAAATAACTTACATAAAACATCGATACATTCACTTAAAAAATTACCACCTAAATATCGAGGAAAAGCTAAATACATAGATATTTCTCAGACAAAGCAGAGAAAAAAATTTAGATAAACTTTTTTTCCGAACAATTTCCTTAGGATATCATTAATATATATCTGACATTTTTAGCTGTCAGATATCAATTTTTTTAAGAAATAAAATATGAAACTTTTGATCTAACTATAATTAAAAATTGGAATTAATGTTTTAGGATAATATATAGCTTATAAGATATTTTGAGTGAGTTTTAGTCAAAAAGTTTTTATGAATATTAGCAAAAAAATGGTAAAATATTCTTAAAAATTCATATTTCTCGGCATATTTCTCAATTATCAGTTTTAAAACCTATATTTTCGTAGTTTTTCATCGTATAAGCTTCATTCACTTCTGTTTTAAAACAAGCATTTACTTAGAAAGTAATGCATATTGAGAATATTAATGAAAAGATAACAGACGGAAAAGACATTCGTAAATAGGAAAACAATTAACGTATGAAATATTAATAGATACGAACAGAAAATTGTTAAATAATACTTATAAATTACTTAAAAGTGAAATACTTAATTTTATAAAATTAATGAAATCAAAATTTATGGAAATGTGCAATTTTACAAAATAAAAAACCAGTAGTATAATATATTTGTGAGTACATTTTGGATACAATTTTTTTTTCATTACTGAACTCCAACATTACTTTCATTTTAAAAGAGTAAACAATTTTAAATAATTTTAAATAATTTCTATTTAAAAAAGTGAGTGACTTAGATTTCAGAATTATGCGCCTAAAATGAAAATGATGATTAAGAAACAAATTATAATGAAACAAAGTTCAACACTCTTTTTGTACAATTTAGTACAACAACGAAATTAGCTATTGAATTAGTTGTTATCGTAAATATGTAAAACTAGCTGAGCGTTAAATAAAAGGATGCCATTTGTTAGAAAATCACAAGAGCTCCTGCAAAAGTAAAAAATAAATCATAATCGATTATATACAAAATGACATGAGAATTCACTAACTTTCGAATTTAAATAAAAAGTACATGGATTGTTTCATAGCAGCATTAAAAATTTAAACAAATTATTACAGCAATCAAATAATCGAGATATTTTTAATTAATATTCCTTGTTTGCGAATTAATTTCATTATAAATAAGTTACGTAAAAAATGCGTGTTTAAGAAATTATTAAGGTTGCTTTAATAGGTTTATTAATAAAGATTAATACAATTCAAATATTTTTCAACGTTTTATAAAGGAACACTATAAATAATTATAAAATAAAAATAAACCAGATAAAGGTAATAAATTAGCATGAAATCACAATGATAATTTCAATGCATGAGAAAACATTGAAAATCAGCATTCTAATATTAATAGATGTGTTAGATGAATTGTCAGACATTTTGATGAAAAATTACGAAACTATAAAATTAAGTATATTATATACACAAGCACGCAAACACACATACATCCTATATGCAATATTTTATTAAAAAAAATATTTTCACAAACTTTTTCAACCATATATTGCATTAGTCCAGACTGAAAAATACAAGGAATTACATGTTTACTAAGACGAACGACTTCGTGTATTCAAAGTGACCATATTGTTAAAAGAAATATAAATTAACCCATTAACATTTACACACATTTTGATAACATACATGGGGCCAATATTTGTCTACATACCGCAAAGTTTTGTTTTAGAATAATGGATATTTTTTTGACTTATTTATTTTAAAGCTTATTCGACACCCTTTTCTTTGTATATTAAAAGATATTGAACCCAAAAATTCGCTATGGAGCTACTGAATTATTAACGCATTATCTATTTTATCAGAATCTCCATAAATAAAAATTAATGCGAATAGAAATAGAGAATATTTAATGGTTAGTTTGGTTTATTTTTCAGTTTTTGGGTAAATGTTTTACATCAGATCTAATTTTATTTGATTCTAAAATGTATTCCAAATTACTAGAAACATTTTCGCATGGGATGATACATAATCAAACTGTTTTAATAGAAGGCTAGATTTCGATTGTTTGGCGAGAATTTTTATTTCTTAAATTGGATTGAGATTTACATTTTTAAGAGGACCACTACAAACATCCCCGACCGAGATAGAACTCAAACATGCGAACTCTCAAACCAAAAACCAGAGGACCCATTTGAAATTCACAATCACAGTTGTCATTGAATACATAAATACACAGGGAAACGTGTGTACAGGTAAATTCATTCAGTTCTGAATATCAACGAATATTAAAAGGAAATGGATAAATAGCGAAATCTCACCCGAGTCATTCATTGACTCGTGTAAGGAATTAAGCTTGTCCAAAATCTTTATTGGAAAATATATAATAATTCTTTAGCAAATAACTGTTGAACCAAAGACCAGAGCAGTAATATCGTCAGGTTTCCATCTTAATAAAAACCAAACTTACATCGCCTACTAAGTGGTATTTATTGTATTTTTTCAATCCGTTAATACATCGATTGAAATCAATTTATTTCAATATCAATTATTTTTTAAATTGCTTTATCAAACATTGTAATTGAGATTAGCCTATCACATTTAATGTCCAAACTTAAATTTGTCCAAAAAGAAAAGCTCAAAATTAAATAAAAGGATATAACTAGGATATAAATATGCTATTATTTTGTAGTTTCATCCATATAAAATATTGAACACTTAACATTCTGTTATTGAAATACACTATATAACGATAATAAGTTGTATATAGCATGCATAAAACACAGGCAGTGAAAGTGACCAAAAATCTTCATTCCCCTTGGTTTGCAGGAAGTACAGCGTTCTTCGTTGCAGTAGATCAAATCCAGTTACTGTATTAAACAAAGATACTATAATTCAGTTTCTCTGTTTACGATGAATTTTGCTTACGAGTTACTGAATAAAACAAGGCGGGCCGGGCTCCTTTATAGTCCGAGCCAAAATTTGATTAAATTTTTCGCGAACCGCAACTAAATACGCATTTAAAAAGTATGCAACAAAAGTATTAAAATTTTTTACAGAAGTTATATTTATTAAAACTTATAAATAAAGGTAGAAAATATGTGTATTGAATTCAAATATTAAAAACTATAAACATATTTATTTTAGTTCTCTTGATAATCCCTTAAAATTTGGTGAATAATGGGTGACAGCACTTCTCAGTAATTCTTTGAGATGCTTGTTAGTTAATACTGATCAGTGTTTGGATTTCACGAAATTTACAGTTTAATACAATGATTCACATAAGTATGTTGAACGTGAACGCCAGCAGGACTCCCTATACCTAACCCAAGGAGGGTTCTACCAGTTTGGGTGGTTTGGTTTGGTTTGTTTGTCGCTCAACGGTCATTTTTTGCACACGAGGGCTAATTAGACCGGGACTTACGGCTTAAAGTGGATTCCGAACCACTACAAACATCCATGCCCAAGGTGGGATTCGAACCCACGAACTGTTGAACCGAAGGCAAGAGCGCTAACCATTCGGCTGCCAGCTCGGCACCAGTTTGGGTGGAGTCTGCTGGAGAGAAAGAGGGAAGCGCCACAGCTGCCTGTGGTCTCGAGCCCCCAACGCAGCAGCTCAAATCAGCGTTGTAGGATAGTTGCCTCACTGCTTCATTGATGTTTCTTCATGGTACTTGGGCTCTCATCATCGTTCAGGGATTATTAGCTCCCTGTGCTCCGAGAGGAATGTTATCAGCCAGATGATTTTGGCTTTCGCTTGCAGATGGTGGATAACATTTTTCAACCATTCTATTCTCAGGTTTTCCCTGGGGGTAGTCAAATGCCAGGAGCTGGTGAGTGGGCATGGTGTGGCATAATGAAGTGGGTCACCCGTATGACCACAGGCACAGTTGTCGCTTTCCCAAGCACCAATCCTATGTAGATATCTCGGGAATGGACCATGTCCCGTGACGAACAGTGTAATCTGTCTTGGCCAGCATTGGTTATTAGGTTTAACCTTTGGAATTATATCATGTACCAAGCGACCTGTAGTAGCTTGGTCCCATGACAGTTGCCAGGATTGGATGGCCTTTGTTTTGAATTCCTTTTTCTGAAAAGATCTTGGGGTGGGCAGATTTACTTGAAGTTCGCTCGCTGTTGTGGCTTCTTTTGCCAATCTGTCGGCGGTCTCGTTGCCTTCTAGTCCGACGTGCGCTTTAACCCATCCGAGATGTAGGTTGTTGGTGATATTGATCTCTCGTTGGATTTCGCGGGCCAGTGGACTTGTTGTGGTGGGGTTGCTTATGGCCATGAGGGCTGCTTGGCTGTCATGACTCATATGCTGCTCTTCTCTCTCTTGTCTTTGCCCAGGTTACAGCTTTTAGAATGGCATACAGTTCCACCTGAAAGACAGTGTTGTTTGGATTGAGCCTGAATTTCTCAAAGTGGTTGATGTTACCGTCTAAGATGGCTACAAAGGCTGCTCCTACATTTTCTTCCATTTTGGAGCCATCGGTATATATCTGACAGATGGTCTGATCCCTTTTTGAGTGTTGGTCATCTCCTAGACTGATGTGGTTGTCTACTTGGAAGTTTCCTGGGTGGATGGTGAGCTTGGAGATTTTTTCTTCAATAAGGTCTGTACAGGTTTGCTTCATTGCGTATTTGGTTTTGGCCTCCATTTCGATGAAAAGGTGTAGGGGCATAATCCCTGTAATTACTTAGAGAGCTGAAGTGGCCGTTGTTCTAAAGGCTCCCGTAATGTTAAGGAGGAATTTTCTTTGGATTTTGTCCAGTAAAAGCTGATTTTTTACACGTAGATTCCTACCCCATATCATTGCCCCATGGGCCATTATTCTTTCGGCAACTGATTTGTTGAGGATTGCTCTGTGTTTTTGGGAGAAAACCCAGGTGGATCCCGCCAGCCGTAGGAGCTGTTGGTGTACTCTAGAGGCTTTGGCTCCTTGATTTTTAATATGAGTAGACCAGTTAAATTTTTCGTCTATTATGACGCCCAACAGTTTGAGTGATTTAACTCTTTTTATTTTTAGGTTGTCCCAGTAGATCTGGGGGCCACACTGTAATTTTGTAAACAGCATATAGTGTGACTTGTCTACTGAAATTTCCAATTTATGGTTGGAGGTCCACTTCCTGAAAATGTTGAGAGCTTCTTTGGCTAGTCTGCCCAATTTTCTCTCGCTATTGGCCGCGACCACAAATGTGAAATCATCTGCAAAGGCCTGGAGAGTGATATGCGAATTTGGGTCGATGTCTTTCCTAATTTAGGACCAGTTAAATTGCAAAGGTTCGTCTGCTAGCAGATTCCACATAATTGGGCCGCTGCATGATCCTTTTGGGCATCCTATTGATTGTTTTTGTATTTCCAGACCTTGGTTTGTGTTTATCGCCATTTCTCTGTTTTCCAGGTTATTGATGAGTATATTACGTATTTTCGAGGGGCAACCTTTACTGTCTAGAGTCTGCATGATAGAGTTATGTGGGGCTGAGTCGAAGGCTCCTTTAATGTCAAGGGAGATAATGCAGCAACGTTTAGCCGATGTTTTGGCTGCGTTGATATTTTGCATGAGGTGTTGTAGTGCATCATCCACTGACTTCCCTCGTCTAAAACCGAACTGACTATCATGAAGAAGATGGTTATTCTCAAGGTAGTAAGTGAGTCTTGTAGTTATTATCTTTTCTAGTAGTTTACCCAGTGTTGGTAATAATGTAATCGGTCTGTATGACTTTACCTGGTTTGTGTCTTTCCCTTCTTTATAGAAGAGAATGATGGTTCCGAATTTTAGACTCTGCGGGAAATGGTTAAGTTTCCAACAAGTCTGGAGGAACGTAGTCAACAGTGCTGGGAAGTTTTGGTGGATTACTTTAAGGATGATATTGTCTATTCCATCTGGTCCGGGAGCTTTTCTATTTGGGAGAGATGTTATTGTTCGAGTGATTTCTCCTTAGCTGAGATCTGGTTCTGAATTATCTTCCAGGCAGCTAAATGGGTAGATGGTAGATGCTTGATGGGGAAAAAGTTCTTCCAGAATTTTCTTTGCAAAAGTGATTGAATTGCCCGTTTGGGTTCCTGTGCTAAACAAACTTGATGGGGATGCAGATTTTTTAAATGTAGCTTTATAGATTTTCCCATATGGGTTTGTAGCGGATGTGCAAATTTGGCGCCAGCAGGCTCTTTTTGCAGATCTAATTTCTTTAATAAAGGTAGCTTTAGCTTTTTTATATGTAAGATAGAGTCTGGCTTTGCATTCGTTGTCTGCGCGTTGTGCTTGGCGTCTGAGGGAATGGAGTTCTCTTTTCTTGTTTGCCATTGCCGGAGTCCACCAATTGGGTAAGATGTTATGTTTATGCTTTGCTTTTTTATAAGCTTTGGTACAGCTAATTATAAGTTGTGTCCTGTAGTGCTAAAGTGGCTTCATCCAATTGGAGTTTTGTGCAGCAGTCTAAGAGTTTTTGTGTTATTGTTGGTATGAAAGGACGGAGACTATTTATGAATTTTTTATGGTTCCCATATTTTGTTTTAAATCTTGTGATTATATGTGTGTCCGGAGGTTTGGTGAGTTGGATCTGGATGTATTTATGGTCGCTTAAGGATTCGAGGTCTAGTACTTCCCATGTACATTTTGTAGCCAATACCGGCTTTGAAGCAATTGTTTTATCTGGCTATCCTTCGTGAGTTGAGGAAAGAAAGGTCGCTGGAGCTCCCATTGTATTCAGTAGGCGGCGGTTGTTAATGGTTATGAATTCCAATAGTTGTTCTCCTCTGAAGTCGTTGTCTTTATAGCCCCAGAGCATATGGTGCGCATTTAGATCTGCCAATAGGAGGTAATCCTCATTGACTAGTTTACTGCGTATGTGTTCGAGATCTTGGATAGTGTCTATGATGGTTGGTTGAGATGTTTGTCGATCCCTATGTCTGTGATTAACTGGTGGACTGTAAGCTGAGATGATGGTGATCGGATCATTGTCTACTGAAATTTTAACTGCTATTGCTGTTTTGGTTTTGCAGAGTAGGATAGGGTTGATGTTAGCTGTTGCAATCATTCCCGCTTCGGCATTGCCTGCGAGCCAGTATGTCCACGAGCTTGGTATGCCCAGTATTTTGTTGTTCTTGTTCAGGTGGGGTTCCTGGATGGCGAAGATATCTACGTTATGTGTATTTGCAATGATTCATAGTTGGTCAGTCGGTGCGCTGGATCATAAGTATGTTGATCCAAACATTGAAATAATTCGACAAGCAGACATTTTTAATTTAGATTACTTCGAATCCGGTACAAATTTCTAAAATTCAGTAATCAGCGTCGACTTATATTTTAATTGTAGAACTCGATCTTCTTGCATCTCTATTCATTGTAATTATCTAACTGTTTTTTTTTTGCGTCATAATTATATATTGGAAATAGAAAACTCACTTTGAATTATGTTAATTTAAAATAGATTCAGAAAAAACATCAAGAGCCAGTTTAAAATATTTCAAGTGTAGAAATTATATATATATATATATATATATATATATATATATATATATATATATATACAAAAGCTGACCCAGCCACGCGTTGCTGTGGCTGAGTTTTTATAATACATTGAATCAATTTTTTACTAATTCTTGGGTACAATCAAATTAATATTTTCTAAAAAAATTTAAAATAGGTTCATTCATATGAGATTAAAAATAAAATGTTTCGCAAAAATTTAAAAGTAATAGGTAAAGTATCGAAATTTTGAAATTAAGCACAAATCAACATATACTTTCTGAATTTACATTTTATTCATCTTATATCAAATTATAGTTAGTAATCAGTAACTTACTTATAAAATATACTATATAAATTAAAAACATCTAAAAATAAATTGTTATAAATGAGGTAGATAACATTGACAACGAACTATTATTTTTTCAATTTTAAATTATTAAAACTAAAAAATTTTTCCGAGGCATTATACTGAAATAAAGAACAATTAAAAGAATTTATCATTTGAATAAATAAATTAGATCAAAATGTACTGCTGAATAAATTAATAATTATCAAATTATAAAATAAAAATAAAATAAATAAAAGGCTGTCAAGAAATACTTACATGTTTTGGAAGTGGTATGAAAATTAGTAGAGAAAAACAGCAATAAATAAAATTTTATTTTACCATTTATAATATTAAAAATATTCAAACTGAACACGCACAGTAATAACACAATACAAAGTATAATTATGAAAGTGATTCACAAGAAATTGTTATAGTATGATTATACATCATGAAATATATGTATCATAAAATATATGAAAATATATATGAAAATATATGTACATCATGAAAAATAATAATAAAATATATGTAAATTCTATATTTAACCACGCGATTGCGCGCGCACGTTAATTTTCTCGAAGATGTATAATCTAGAAAAATAAACACGTCGCCATCTGCCGAATACCTGTGCAACTTAGATGCTAAACCGCCATCTATTAGGAACTTACAGAACTAAACAATAAATAAACATTAATGTCGTATAATAAATATTGAAAATAATAATTAAGAGATAAAAACTATTCTATCTTTTAAGTTGGACTATATTATAAATGGTTACAAAATTTTATCAAAATCCGTTCAGTAGTTTTGGATTTTATCGGGAACATACATCGTGACACGAAATTTTTATATATATACAAGCTGACCCAGCCACGCGTTGCAGTGGCTGAGTTTTTATAATACATTGAATCAATTTATTACTAATTCTTGGGTACAATCAAATTAATATTTTCTAAAAAAATTTAAAATAGGTTCATTCAGATGAGAGTAAAATTAAAACGTTTCGCAAAAATTTAAAAGTAATAGGTAAAATATCGATATTTTGAAATTAAGCACATAGCAAAATATACTTTCTGAATTTACATTTTATTCATCTTATATTAAATTATAATTGGTAATCAGTGACTTAATTACAAAGTATATATAAATTAAAAACATCTAAAAATAAATTGCTATAAATAAGGTAGATAACACTGACATCGAACTATTATTTTTTTTAATTTTAAATTATTAAAACAAAAAATTATTTAAGTACTACTTTTTTAAATTTGATGAATTTCCTACGCGTGAGCAGAGCAACATATAGCTTTCCATGTGAAAAACATGTGTTTTTCAAATCCAAACTGCTAATAGACATTGTTTGGCCTTGAGATTTATTTATGGTCATCGCAAAAGCTAAACAAATCGGAAATTGGAGCCTTTTAAACGGTATTGGAGATTCTGACGCTATCAGTGGAATACGTGGAAACAGGACGATATCTCCTTTAAATTTTTTGTCAAAATTGTTGCTTCGAGAATATTTTCGGTCATTTTTTTTATGACTAAGCGTGTACCGTTACATAATTGAGGTGGGTTTAAATTACGTAGAAGAATAATTGGTGAACCAATTTTCAATTGAAGACTGTGTGTTGGCATTCTTGGCATATCCAGAGAATTCAAAAATTCAGTTGGAAAGTTTACAGCTTCGTTTTCATCAATAACTGTGTCGATTGATTTAAAAGACATCAAATCACCGAGCAACATCTGTTGTATATGCAAGTTAATTTCGTTCACATCAACGTTTCTTGCTGCCAAAATAGCACGATTACAGAGCCAATTATCAAATTATAAAATAAAAATTAAAAAAAATAAAAGGCTCTCAAGAAATACTTACATGTTTTCGAGGTGGTATGAAAATTAGTAGAGAAAAACAGTAATAAATTAAATTTTATTTTACTATTTATAATATTAAAAAAATTTAAATTGAACACTACACAATAATAACACAATACAAAGTATAATTATCAAAATGATACACGAAAAATTTTTACAGTATGATTATACATCATAAAAATATATGTAAATTCTATATTAGATTACGCGCTTGCGCGCGCACGGCAATTTTCTCTGGAAGATAGTATAATCCTGAAAATAAACACGTCGCCATCTGCGGAATACCTGTGCAACTTAGATGCTAAACCGCCATCTATTAGGAACTTACAGAACTAACCAATAAATAAACACTAATGTCGTATAATAAATATTGAGATCAAAAACTATTCAATCATTTAAGTTGGACCATATTATAAATGGTTACAAAATTTTATCAAAATCCGTTCAGTAGTTTCGGAGTTTATCGGGAACATACATCGTGACACGAAATTTTTCATATATATATATATATATATATATATATATATATATATATATATATATATATATATATATGTTGGAAATACTTCAATATTCATTCTAACTTTTTTATGCACTCGTTTTCTCTTGCAAAATATTGGAGCAAATGTTTTTAATTCGAGAAAAATGACAAAAGGTTTCATTTTTAACGTCCTTTTGAAAAAATTGTAGTGTAGTTTGAAAACTAAATATACTCTGTGAGAGGTCAGATATTATTTGATCTCTCCCTTGTAATTGTAAATTCAGTGTTCGCCAATGTTCCATATCAACAGTCAAAAACATGTTTTGTAACCACTCATCATCGTCTAATTCTGAATAGGTTATTTCCTTTACTTTTAGAAATGCAGTTATAGGATCAAACAAGTCAACAAATCAATTTAATATGTTGTATCTAGGTAACTATCTAACAATGAAAAAGAAATTAATGTCATTTGGAAGCTCTTCGTTCTTTCCTTCACGGAAATTTTTAAATTGTCGATGATTTTTTGCATTTGTGTGAATGTAGTGTAAAATGTTTGACACTATTTTAATAACATCAGAATATTTTAAATATTTTGAAACGAGATGTTATTGATGAATTTTGCAGGAATCTGTTCGAATTTTGGAATTTGAATATCTTTGCTTAAAAGCTAAATGAGACCAATTTTTTTACCAAGCATCGCAATAGTTTCATCAGTTGCAATGCTTACAAAAGTTTATTAAGAGGTACATCAAACGCGTTTTCATTAAGGAATCTAATGCATTTTTAATATAGACCCCGTTAGTTAACTCTTGTTGTGCTGCTAAATCTAATATTTCTTTAATAGCGAAGTCAGTTGAAATATAACGTTAGAAAATTGCCAATAGCGGAAGATCTGTGATATATCTAACGATTCTTCAAATCATTTTTTAAATAAAATTCAAGAGATGTAATAATTTCAATTATGCGTCGTTCGGTTGTGTGTCTTGAGATGGGTATTTGCGAAGCAACTTTGTGCAATGCTGCATTATTTGGACCTAAAAATCTATCTTCCAGGTTTTTTTAAATAAACCTTCCCTATCCATCGGGCATTTTCCAGTCCATAACAAAACTGCCACATCATTAGCTCGATTACTAGGGGTCATCAAAATTAACTGACGTTTATTTAAATTTGATTTTAAAGAAGTAAGTTTATCTAATATTAATTTGGAATTTGGTGGATATTGATTTGAAAAGAGAGGACGATTGGTTACATATTGTCGACGTAAATTGATAGCTTTGTAATTTTTGACCATAGAATTACAAATATCATAATATTTTTCCGTTATTATCAATAAAAAATAAATTCTACTCCCACTCATTATTAAAACTTCTATTTTCTTGCTCATATTTTCTTTTTTATTTTCGTTCTTTGTCATCATATTTTTAAAAGAACTGGAAATAAAGAACTTTAGAAAATACAAGTATTGTGTTATTAAAACATTAACAACATGTGTTACATACTACGAAACAAATAATAATTAACTTGCCAAAAATTCCAGATTAGAAATTATATCCATAGCAAAAGTGGTATTAATTGTTTCCTCCAAAGCACAATGTCAACTGTCCGTTGCAATAAAAGTTTGCAAATTCAAAATCGGTTTGGAATCGGTCGATTACGCCACTGCTTATATTCGTTCTCGCAGTTTTTGATGAATCATTCTTAGTTTGGACGGAAATGAAATTTGTTACAATGTTGCATTTATTCTTTCATATTTGTTGTCGGTAATTTAAGGCATTTTAAAACACATATGGAATTATAATTTTTTTTTAAATATAATAACACCAAAATTAAAAGAGAACCCTGGTATATTTATCGAGTGTTACAAATAATCCTTCAAAGAGCCTTAGATTAGCCACTCCCGGAATAAAATTATTCTCGTTTTCAAACATTTAAAGAAAATCGACAGGGACATAGAAAACAAAAAAAAAAAAAAAAAAAAAAAAAATTAATATCCAAGTTGGATATGAGATTCACCCCCGCCACAAACTGAAGACTGACCACACAGCTGTCTGAACGGGAGACGAGTGCTGCGTTTATAATTTTACACACATGGTTAAATATATCCGTGTGTGTATATCTAACCAGTATGTTGCATAATTAATCTTCAACGATACCTTAGATCATCTCGTTGCAAGTTTCATTAGTTTCTACTACTTCAATTTCCCAAAAATGTTTGAGAATTTTACTAAGAAAATCTAAGTTTTCAGTTAAAAAACATTTTTTAGTAGTATTATAAGTAGGATTGTCTGAAATAACACCTGAAACAAGATAACCAAAACAACTTGATTGTAAGAATAAGTTGTCTGCTATCATTTTATCTTCATTCAATAATGAAAAAACAATTCTGATCCTAAAAAATATCTATTTTTTGCGGAATATAAAATGATGAATTTTATATTCCGCAATAGTTTAACTTCACTTGGAATTTTTAATTTCGAAATATTTAATCTTTTAGAAGGTGTGAAACTAGTAATCTTAGGAACAATCAATAAATCCACTTCCCATAGCGAATCCTATTTTCATTCAATGAAACAAGTTGAAACCCTTTTCTTTATGTTTACATATGTATAATTCAAACCGGCAATTGGAATATTTATTTTTTCTTTTCTTAGACCTAATAAATCTGCGGCGGGGGAGGAAAGGAAACATGACTCAGTGGCAGAGTCAAGGACTCCTCTTAAGGGTTTGAATTTACCCCACAAGCGTCTCATACATATATTATTGCAGTGCTTATTAGAATGCTCTGCTTTCCGTAACAGGAAAGGGTTTTCGGGCACTTGCATATCGATGGATTCTGAACTGTTAATTTGTTGGTTTCGATCTTGATATTGCGTAGGCGTCAATAGTACGGGTTCATTCTCTTTATGACCGTCATTAGCGGTGTAGAATATTTATGAAGGAGTGTGTGATGATCTAATTTCTTTTTACAAACGGAACAAGAACTTTAAGAATTGCATCTTGCTAAGGAATGAAATCCACTTAAACAATTTTTACAAAACCGACTTTTTTAACTAAATGTAAACTTTCCGATAATTTTTTTCTTTATACATTTCAGTGATACAGAGCGTGTGTTTGTTTTACAAGCAATACACAATTTAGGAGATTTGTCAGAGTTAAAAAAAGATTTGGATTTGTCGGCATTAATTTTCGATGCAATGTTAGTTTGAATATTATTTAAAATTGGGCACCTCCTTTCTAAGAATTCATCGAATTCAGGTACACTGTTATTTTTCAATGTTAATTCAAATTGTTGTTAGATTCTCTATCTAATTCAAGAAGTACAATGTTTAATAACAAAGCATTAGATAATTTATCTTTTGCGAACCTAAAACTTTTAAAGACGTAAGATTTTTCAACATAGTATCAAAAATATTGCGTTAATCTTTACCCAATTCCTATTTTAAGGAATAAAGATTTAACATGTTTTTGATATGACAATTAACAATTATTCTTTTGTTTTCCTATCGTTGTTCTAAAGTTTAAAGAGAGATGAAAAGTTATCGTCAACAGCTTCTATGATTTTAGCTTCTCCTTTAAGTGACCCACGTAAATAATGTAATTTTTCCTCTTCAGCAAGTTCAGAATTTTCACTAATTAAGCTATTAAACTGAGTTTTGAATAAGTTCCAATCCTCATATTTACCTTTGAAAAACGAAAGTGGGATTTTCGGAAGTTTTATAAAAGCTTTATAGTTGTTTTGTAGAAGTTGATCACTGATAATACATTCAATATCTTTGTTTAGAACAGATTCAATATTTATAATTTATAATTTATTTATAAAGGTTTAGGGGCTTACATCTAATTTTTAAATCTCATCGTCTGCTTCGGTAAGATAGTCCTCGGTCTTTTGGAATTCTTCCTTGAGAACTTTATAGTACTCATCTTTATGCGCTTCAAATCTCTGTTGTATAGAAACTAAGATGTCCAATTGAGCCTGAACGTCAGGAATGTCCGTATCATCTTGCCCTTCTGTGTGGACAAACTTTCATTTTCTCAGTTGGGTTTTGATGCCGCTGCACTTCCGATTTAGTGGTGTAACGTCTGTCACCCTAGCGATGTGAATTTATTATTTTAAATTCATTTATAAAGTATAAAATTATTTATTTCATAGGATCTAGCTCACTTCCGGGTCGCTAAGGACCAAAAAGTGCGGAGGTTGTGTAAATTAAATTTAATAGAATTGTTTATTTTGCTGCGTGTTTTCGCAGCCCTGTTTTGCGTAAGAATACAGCATTCTTACCAGAGAAAAGGTTGCCGTAAATGGCATGATAACAGAATGCGCCAAGGAGGGTGCTCCGCGTAGCCAAGGGTATGCATAACAAACACGGAACACTCAGGTTTTAATTAATTTCACAATGTACATATGTATATAATTTTAGTTTATATAAATAGAATAACTTGTTACTACAATTATCATTTTAAATACATATATGACTTATAAATGATTGACAAAGGATGGGAACTGCAGAACTGTCGACTGGGGACCGATTACGAGCCTCAGTGAGAGATAATCGAATTCACGATCCGTATCCGAAGAGTTATCTTCATAAAAATAAAGTTTTTCTTCACCGCTTGAATCAGACATAATGTTCGTAAACCGGTAATATATATATATATATATATATATATATATATATATATATATATATATATATATATATATATATATATATATATATATATATATATATATATATAATATTGTACGTAAACTAGATTGGCGAAGTGACAATATGGCATTTCAAAAATTTGTTCTGGCCAGCTGAAGGTGATTTATTGACACGCTCACCAAGAATATATCATTAGAAGATGTTTCTAAGATAACGTGATTGCAAATAAGCCTACACTACTCCACTATATCAATACTACATTTGTTTCCAATTTACATTTAACAGTTTCACTCGGAATTTGTCTCCCTTCCAAGTTCCACTAGTTAGGAATTTGTCAATCCTGATGTCAAATTGATATAATATATAT
>JAJQOW010000349.1:92500-127272 GCA_037975125.1 Latrodectus hesperus | reverse complement strand
TTCTGACTTTCATGAACTTGTTTTAGTACCTATATTCTTCTAAGTCATTCATCCCAAAATTCTCTATTACTTCCTTACCAATGATTTACTCAAGCCTTTATTAAACATTACTTTCCCATCTAAGGACCTTGCGCCAGTAATCCTGCCTTCGGCTCAACTGTTCGTGGGTTTGAATCCCACCTCGAGTCTGGATGCTGTTGTGGTTCGGAATCCACTTTGAGCGTTAGACCCCGGTTTAAGGTGCCCTCCTCTGCCAACAGTGGCCCCTGAGTGACAAACCGAGATGTTGGATATTCGGGATCTTTTTCGAGTCTCGTCGCTGCAACACACGTATTCAAGGAGAAGGGCTGTTTAAATGTCACTATTATATTGAGCAACAGGTGTTTCATTTTTATTTCCTTCTTGTGCAGGACGATCGGTTGGGATACACGACACGAGCCCATAGTTTTAAATATTTTTCTCGGCCGGAATTAACGCAGGAGGCTCTTCAGAAAGAGACACTGAGACGAAATGTATTATGGCCAGATATTTTCGCTTAATAACCATATTTTACTTGAAAGAGAAAAAAGCTTCTCCTTCTAAAATATTGTGCAATCAGTGACGCGGAATAAAATCGTTCCTTTATCTATCGTAACCTAATGAAGTGCCTGGCTTAATTCCAAAGAATTTTTAATGTGCAGCTTATCTTGTTTTCGCGTTCCATTTCCTTTTTTTATGCTTTTGACCAGCTAATGATGTTCCCATAATCGCAAGGAAAATAAATGAACCCGCTTACGTCAGGAAGACTGGAATGCCTTCCCACGTAACTCGCTTTTTAACCACGTGACATGTCTTGCTTCGTATATATGAATACATATTTAAAGAAACCTTACTGATTGGCCTATTCCGCTTCAGTGACTCAGGGAGAAGGGGCTTTCAAATGAAAAGGTACACTGTGGGTATAAATGAAGACTTTATTCAAGGTGTACACCATTGGCCTGAGCACAACTGTGATTAGCAAGCCGAAGGATTGCTGTGACTCTGACGAGATCCAGTCTTTCACAGCCTTTCCTTGAACTTCTTCTCTTCGTCCGAGTCCAACCGCTCCTCTTTTAGACGTTTTTCAGGGGACCAAATCACAGGGCGACATGTCTGGCCTGTGAAACGGATGGTCAGGCTGCTCGCACTTGAACTTGGCCGCTGTCACATGTGTGGACACACGTTTTCATGGAGCAGAACAATACCCTCTGACTTCAGGACTGTGTTTTGAGTCCCCTGAATAACAAAAATATCGGGGTGGGTGCTTGGAGGACTTCCTCCTCTAATGACAAGTGTATCTTCTTCTGAGAATACAAAATACCGCAGATTGCAGTACTTTAAAAAACTTTCAGCTGCTTGCCTATACAGCGTTAAAGAATAGAGTGAAGTAATGAAAACTTTGTATCTCCATGGTGATAGTAATAAGCTGCGCCGCCCTGTAGTTGTTGCATTGCCAATTATATTTTGGAATTTTTATTTTTAAATATGTTAGAAGGGCATTAGATCCAGCCCATGTAATATGCCGTCAAGAAAATAAAATTGCGTATTTTTTTTAATTTCTTCAATTTTTTTTTTTTTTTTTTGTTGGTGGGACCAGGCTCCTTCTCGCCAAATAACTTGCTGTCATCGTCCAGAGGTTCCTACTAAAGTCCTTATTCTTTTCCGATATTTGGCAGATTGGAGATTATATTGAAAATCGTAAATATAGTGGCGATTATATGTTTCAAATTCACAGATCGAATGCTGGGGATTCGAACCAGTTCCGATAGAAAAAAGCGCCAACATTATAAAATGTAGAAAATTTCCCATCTGTTGAAATGAAATTGAAGCATTCGATGTCGCTGCTATCCAGAAAGTGTCGGCTCGATTTCCTATCGAACTCGGAAGTGGTTCCGTAAATTACTTTCAGAATTCTAATTCAAGGAATTTCTCCACAGTAAAGGAAGCTGGAAAAAGGTTGTGTCCGAAAACAATGACGCGAGGTTTTTACTGCTACGTTTTTATTTATTCCTCCCCCCGCCCCCACTATTTATTGAGAACCGACTGTTTGAGTTTAGATTTTATGAAAGTATCCTAAGGAAAATAATAGCAGACTAAATAAAAAATCGGTGTGTGTGTGTGTGTGTTTTTTTTTTTTTTCCCACGACGGGTGAGCGTTAAACAAAGCAAACTAGAAGTTTATTTAGCAAGAATGAAATTTATAATTTTCTGATGTCGAAATAATGTAACGAAGTAGTACTAAGCCAGCTTTCAGATCATTGTGAAAAAAAATATTTTTTGAAGTGACTGAAATGATTTATATCGAGTTCTTAATCGCGTGACGTCATTGGGGTCTCGTCACTTGATACCCTTTATCCTCTCTCCCATTGTGGAGGTGACGTCATCCCTCGAGCCAGTTGTTTGCTTGTATTTTTTCATTTATTCCTTTTCTTTGCACTTGGCTGATGAGTGTTATTTCATTCATTAGCAGTCTAATTTTCCTTATTGGCATCTGTTAAGTTCTCATTTCTGGTTGTGGAAAAGCATTCGTTAGAGTTTAATATTTTTGCTCTTCGTCTCAGTGAAGGGAAAAAATGACTCGTAATATTTACTTTAGGATTATTAAAGTTATATTTTTCACAATTTCCTTTATTGTATGGATTGAATTACCTAGTTAGATAAAATATATAATTATTTTTTGCAACTTGAGATAGATTTAATTTTTTTTTTAAAATCTTAAATAAGTTTAATTTTTTTGTCTATAAATTTTCGAGTACGGATTCGTCCTGGCCCACATTTTGTTCCAATAACGCTCAGCAGAATAGCGCCAGTGTCAACTTTTTCCCTATTTGAATTCCATTTTTATTATAAATATTTGTGGGACATCTTCTTTTTAATCAGCATTGGCACGACAGCCCTTTGTGGGCCTTGGCCTTCTTCAGAAGTCTCTGTCATTCCGCCCCTATTCTAGAAATCGACCTCCAGTTCTTGACTTTAAGTATGTTGAAGTCTTCTTCCAGGCAGTCCTTCCATCTCTTTTTGGGTCTTCCTCTTGATCTACTACAGAAAGGGGTGGTGTTGAAGACCTTTATGGGTGTTCTCTCTGTACTCATTATCTTGAGGTGGCCTGCCCACCTGATTCTAGATAGCTTTATTGATTTAATGATGTCTTCTTCTCCATAGATTTTGTACAGTTCAAAGTTATACCTTTTTCGCCAGGTGTTATTTTCCAGGACAGCACCAAAAATAGTTCTTAGGACCTTTCTCTTAAAAATCGCCATTGTTTTTTCTTCCTTCTTTTTATTCTATATATTTGTGCGACGCTGAAATGCGACATCTGTCTTTTCTTCCAAATTGAGGGTTATCGAACCCAAAGTTTTGCAGTGGAGGCTGAATGGGTTTTCTGCAGTTCGTGGATTCCCTTCGAACTACAGGTCTGATGAGCGCCGAAAATGGCCGTTGATTGATAAAAGAACCAAACCATGACCTTTGTTTTGCCCAACATTTGCTCTTACGAAGCGTTCCATACCAAAAAATTTTCCCGTGCCAATGAAGTGTTGTCTTTGTTGATGGCCCCGGAATAGAGGCAATGGAGCCCTCATCTCTGCAGCAGCAGGTGGCATTTTCTTCAGAGCACCCAATTTCTCTGTGAATGCTCATAGCAACAGTACGGTTTTCGAGTCTCTGTGCAGGAAGGTGAAGTTTCTGGTGCTGGTTCCTCTCCGCTTCTGCCCAAGGCTGCACAGCAACTCTTTGTGTCGAGGCGAGAATTCTTCAACTCTGCCTCTTTCCTTGAAGAGTGGCATTTTCTGCGCTCAGAATGGATACTCGGCATAGAATGATTTGAGTGCTCCAAGAGAATACAGTTCTCAAATATATTTCAACAATGTGAAGAAGAAAAAACTAAAACGAGAGCGAGGATTTTTACAACATTTCAAAAGCCATTTGTAGAAACCAGAAAACAAAAACAGTCTTGTAATGAAAGTTAAAAAACGCTTCCTGCATTTCATTTTTGACAGAAACATTGTTGGCAACTGTTAAAAAGTGTAATCAGTGTTTTCACAATAAAATATTAAGAACAATATGCATACGATACAAAAATGTTCCACAAATTGTAGCGACTTCATTTCAGTGAGTTGACATTTCTAGGACAAAATTGCGTCATTTTTGCGTTATGTCATAATGATAAGATTTCAGTATGATATCTTGAAAAGAGAGGGAGAAAAAAACTTTTACCAGCACTGTAATAACGAAAGTTGAGAGTCATTTTGGAATCATCATTTCGGCCCGCCTTTAAAAAAATGCGATCACATAGTATTTGATTCTCGATTTTGAAGTCATTGCCCTCTAAGGTTTACTTGATGCAGCGGTGAGAACCGATTTTCTCTCAATGAATAATGCGCCGTTTTATTCCAGAATCGTAATCGCTTGAACGCCACAAATGGAAAACATTGAGCAACAGGTGCCTTTTACCTTTATGTCTAAGAAGTTACTATTGGAGGAAGTGACTAAAATCTGTTCGTTGGTCTCTGTTACTGGAAGGAAATGCTTTTCTTGGTGTTTATTTTCTCTTGGGGTCCATATTGGTGTCATTCAATCAGTTTTATAGTAATGGCAAAAAATAATAATTCTCAAGTGATTGTAAATTCATATTTTTATCAATAAAAGAGAAGGGACAGTTGTATGGTTACAAATTTTCCCTCTATTTGGCAATTTGTGGGTCCAGTTCCCACCTTGCCCGTAAATGTTTGTTCTCTTCTTGAATCAGAGTTTTTTTTTTTTAAATTTTGATCTCACCGTGGTTTAGTGGCTTTTTGGAGCATAAAGTGCCGGGTTTGATTCCAGCCACTGTTGAACAACAGGAGATGGATGTTGTCGTTGAACCGCGTGAATGCTTGAATACGGTATGTATGTTTAAATACAGGTAACCTTTATACACTCAGCCACTGCATATTTAAAATTTGAAAGGAAATTTGAATGCAACAAAAGAAAAGATGGAAATATGTATATAAGAAGACCTGGAGTATAATTTTAATAGAGGAGACTATTTCTCCTTGGTGGCGATCTATTTGGCTGAGTGAGATCTGGCTACTGGGGATTAAAAAAAATCTTCCGACATTCCAGCCATCTAATTTATTGATCAGTAAAGAAAAAAGCCGATTAAAATGATTCCTTGTGTAGAGAGAAATCACATCTTCTTCCGTTTGAAAAATCTTCTTAAAAGCTTTTTCTGAGGAAGTATTCTCCGGACGTGAGAAAGTTTTCGATATTGAAAGAGATTTCTTTCGGAAGTGCAAGGCGATTGGAAGTCGGACGTTCAAGGTTCGTCTCTCACTGGTTCTGTTTTGTGTTCGAAATGTTGTGATTCTTATTTAAGTCCGTTAAGAATGGTTCTTGGCCGCTCACAGTGTCTGACTGCGGATAGGGAGGTCCTGGGTTCGAATCCCGGCTCGAGCATCGATGTACTTTCTCTCTTTTTGTCCTTTCCTTGTATGCATGGTTTGTGAAGGGTTGCCTACCCTATGGCATGCGTGCAGTGAGAAAGTTAGTCTCCACACCAAAATAGGGTTCAGTTGGAAAAGGGGAACAGCGCACCCCATAATGCCATTCTATCTGACACAAGACCACAACAGCAAGAGTGGTGCTTGACAGTATGCGGTTAATCAGGTGCACTTGAAACGCCTCTCCTTGTAAGTTCAGAGCTTTGTCTTGATTTTGTCGTCGCTACCTTCAGGGTGGTGATCCCCAGTGAGCGGAAAAGAGGGTTTTGTGCTTCTACCTTCCGCGTGCGCTCTTTCCAAGTGAGTGCTGGGGAGTTTTCTGAGAATCCTCCCTTATGGTACTCCTCCGGCTCTTTAGTCTGTTGTTACAGGTGTTTATATCATTTTTCTGCTATGGGGTATCTAGAGATTCTGCTTGAATGAATTCGGATTCAGAGAAAAACGAATGTTTTCCATTTTATAAATACATCTCGCAGAAATCCGTATGGTTTAATTTTTTTTTGAGACGAGTGCAAACATGTTTGAACTTGTACTGTCTTTACACTCCGCCTCGCAATGAGCCGAGCTGGCAGCCGAATGGTTAGCGCTCTTGCTTTCGGTTCAAGAATTCGTGGGTTCGAATCCCACCTTGGGCATGGATGTTTGTAGTGGTTCGGAATCCACTTTAAACCGTAGGTCCCGGTCTAATTAGCCCTCGCGTGCAATAAGTGACCGTTGAGCGACAAACAAACCAAACCGCCTCGCAATGAGTGAGATGTACCTCGTGGATCGCTTTTTCCTTGACAACATTTACATGCCTCACCCTGAACACTCCCGAGCACTCACTTCAGCAGACGGGAAAGGCCGCGGTGGTCTGGTAAGTTAGGGCGTCGTTCTCATGATCGGAAGGTAGTGAGTTCGAGTCCCGGCATAACCGAAGATCCATCGTGTTCGCTAGGCCGCTGTGGCTGGTTTAAACTAGGGGTGGTAGGGCCAAGTATCGGAAGTCTTCTACTAGGTCCTTGCTTCAAAATCACGAAGACTCCACCCTTCTATCCAACTGGTAGAAGGGCTAAGTACAGGGAAGCATGCTGGCGCAACAACAGGCAGGACCCGCATCTCTCAATGATTCAACACCCGAGCTGGCAGTCAAATGGTTCATAGTTCGGGGGTTCAAATCCGATCCTGGGCTTCAATGTGTGTAGTAGTTTGGAAGCCACTGAAAATTATCTCAGAATAAAAAAGCGTCGAACTAACCTAAGTCTTTTTTTTTTTTATTTTTTCCCCCTAAATGATGCGTCAGAATCGTCTTCACACTTATTTTTCGATGTCAGGAGATCTTTTGTCGTTCGAATTGTAAATACAGGTAACCCTCCTATAACCTGGTAGTTAGGTTCCTAGAAAATGCCGTGTTGTGTGAAATCGTGTTGTATGAGACCCAGAACTAGTACCAAAAGGGGGGGGGTTACGTTCCAAAAACTTATTAAAAACAAATTTTTTTTAAAAATTCGACATAAACAACTTAATTTTTATTAAATAATAAATGTATATCCAACACAAAGTAAGAAAAAAATATTTTTATCTAACGCAACCCTAATTTAATGTATTTATTTGTCTCACTGCTCAGTACAATCAACGGAGAACGTTTTTTGGGTGGAACGATATCGCCTTCACTTTCAGAACTTTTTTCTCTATTTAAAGTTTTTGTATGTTTTCCCCTCTTAAAAAAATCTGTAATCGAACTTTGCTGACTAGTTCTTACTAGGTCATTGTAAATTTCGCGGTTATGAGTTATACAGTTTTGCAGCTCCCTTTTGAATTTTCGACTTCTTTCCGTGGAAGGGTCTGTTTTCAAGAAAAATGACTCGAGATTTTCCTCTAAGCATAGGCCTTCTTGTAATTCTTTTAATGTTAAATTCTTAACTGCACAATCTTCATCAGAGCTAGTGTCCTCAAAATCTATTTGATTTGCATCCAGGGATGCCATTTCCATCAAATCCACTTCGTCAACTTCTTCTTCCACTAATAATTTTTGAATGTCTCCAGTAGCCATATCCACAAAACCTTTGCTTCCGATTGATTTAGCGACTTTTAATATGGCACCAATTTCGTTTTTATTAATTTCGTCGGAGAGTCGCCACTAACCTAGAAAAGAAGTAAGGAGTGAACATGTTTCCGCCGACCGATAACAAGCTCTAACATTGGAACAAAACCGTGTTATAGGATGACGTGTTGTAGGAATTTTCCCGCAATTTACGAATCGTGTTATAGCGAAACCGTGTTATAGGAGGGTTACCTGTACCAATTCATCTTTTTCATCCTACATTGGAAGGGAAACTTTTATAATTAAGTGTATCCAGTTTTGAACAATCTGTTAAATTGTGTGTCTAGCAGAGAAAGGTTGTTAAAACGATTCTTCAGGAATGCTATTTAAGGGGTAAAAAAAATGACATGAGTTTATTCCTTGCAAAATGGTGCGTTGCACTCGTCAGCAGGAACATCCATCCGACTGAAATCCGACTGACTCTTAAAATGGGAATCGGTTTCAACAAACATGGATTTCCACCCCCATCTTCCTTTCGCACTTCCTGCTTCGCTGCCTTCCTAATGGGGCGGCCTCTCGAGACGCAGCCCAACAAGGCATCTGTTGTCCCGCAACAGCGCACTCCTCTCTCTGTGAAGTGGCTCCTTTCTCACGTCGGAATTGTCATTTTTTTTTTTTTTTTTTTTTTAATTTCAACCTTAATGAGTCTGGTCAATTTTATGAAGACTTCTGAGTTATTCTGCTATGGAGCTTTGAAATGGAAGTTTGTCGTTTTGCCAGTTCATATATTTTTTTAAATAGGAAATTTATAAGTTTCTTCTGACATCTGAGTGTTCGATTTAGGTGGGGGAGTGCAGCGGAAGGGTCCTCACTTATGCGGGATTTTGCAGTGGGTCTAAATCCATTTTATAACTGTTGATCTGCATAAAGTTGTCTCATCTGTAGAGCGACAAGCGTTGACATTTCTGCAGGTTATTTTCGCGTGAATGGCCTTCCAGAATCTTTCGTGGAATGTGAACTTGCGGCGAGGGAGGAAAGCCCACCTGTGCCTTCAGCGTCTTAAGCTTTGCGGGTTCCTCGCTGCTCAAGCCAATAAGGTAACCCCACTCGGTGGATTTCCTTTATGACCCCCTTCCCTGACGAGAGCTTCGGATGCTTGCTGTGGTAGGTGGTTCGCTGACTCCTCGGCTGCAAAGATTACAAGTGGTTTTCAATTACTGTGTGTGCGCTGACGGTTTGAGTGTGTTGGAAGCTTTGCGGAACAGTAGTTTTTACTGCCATCCCGTCGAAAATTTTCTGAGTATTAGATTGCCGTGCTGGCAGCCGAATGGTTAGCGCTCTTGCCTTTCGGTTCAACAGTTCGTGGGTTCGAATCCCACCTTGGGCATGGATGTTTGTAGTGGTTCAGAATCCACTGTAAACCGTAGGTCCCGGTCTAGTTAGCCCTCGTGTGCCAAAAATGACCGTTGAGCGACAAACAAACCAAACCAAACCGAGCATTAGATTCCCTTGCTGGCAAGGGGTATGATATCATATTCTGTTGGATCCCAGGTCACATATGGCAATGAGAGGGTTGATGCAGCTGCTAAATCTGCATCTGGCCTATCTCTTCCATCAGTTTCTTTGCTAGATGTGAGAGGGTGTGTAAAAAAGCTAATTCAAGGAGCCATAGAACTTGCAGGTCAATAAGAAATTGGGTGTCATACGTCACCTCATTAGCAGTTTTACCCAACACCCCGTAGAATACAGAATATGTATTCTAGGGGGTGTTGTTTTACCGGTACGAAGTGTGATGTTATATTAAATCAACTTCGTATCGGACACACACGTTTCACACATAGACATTTGTTTTTAAATGAACTAAATCCTTGGTGTGCACCATTTACGGTTTATCATATTTTGTGATTGCATGTCAATATTTTAATTAACTATTATCTTTTTTATATGTGATCTTTTAACTTTGATTTGTTGGGGGATCCCCACACTACAGAAATCTATTTTCATTTCTAAGAGCTATAGGTTTCTTATATTTTATTTCATTTGCATTTCTTTAATTTTTGGGTGATCATGTATACAGTTAATTTTCATTATTTTATATGTATTCAGATTTTAATTGTATTATATGTACAAATATTTTTGTTTTTTAACGTTGGTTGGGTTTTGAAATTAAATTCACTCATAATCTTAGTTTGGGCGCAGCTTGTCTTTTTTTGGCCGTTGCGCCAAAAAACTCAACAATCAACCAACCTCGGCTGCAAAAAATGACCGCTGTGCTCACCGAAAGACAACGACTTCGACCTGCGTAAAGGCGGGACATTTTTCACATTTATTTTTGAGGAATCCTATATAAAAATAACACGCGTAAAGCTTTAGAGTGATATCCCTGGAACGATGTAAAGAATAATTAAGAGCTTAATAATAGTCAATTGCTTTATTATTTAGCATGAAAAAATTTGCACTTACCTTTGAACGCAATGTTTATACTGTTTCATGGTGACCTTTGGATCTTCGTAAAAGATTTCACTTTTGAAGGCAAATCTTGTTGAAAAAGAAACGCCAAAAACATACACTGTGCTTCTTAAACATTGTCATTTACTGCTTGTGAAACAAATTGCTGTCTTTTGGAAATGACTGGCCAAGTGTTTTGCCCTTCAGTGTCACGAAGTGACTTCTCATTGGGTACAAATTTCTGTGTGTTTTCTGGACGTTTTCATTGTTTTGAATTCTTTATTGCTTTAAAAATGAATAAATTGCATATTAGAAGAGAAATTGACAAAAATAACTAAAAACGAGGATATTCATCTGTGAGCAAGCTTTTAAACTGGCTTATCTTGTGGATAGAGAATTTTTTTTATTCAGGTATATATATAATTCCAAATAAAAGGCGCTTTAAATGTGGCAAAGTTATTATTTTACTATGCATTACTTCAATGCGTTTTCAAGATAGGTTAAAAATAAGGTTCATAAAAACTTTCAAATATTTTTTAAAAGAAATAATGGGAACAGTTTTGAATATGAAATATTTTAATATTGATAATCCATTGTTGCATCAAAAGCTATAACGGTTCTTTTCCCATGTATTATTTTAATTAAACAAAAAAAAATGCATGACGTGCAACGAATTTTTTCCCCATTTATTTTAAAAATAAATAAAAGTCTTATTTTTAAAGAAGCAGAATTCTGGCTTACCCTCTTTTAAAGGTCTGACATTCGTCAAATCAACTCCAATAAATGGTTGACAGTCAGGAAGTCGATGACTAGTAGGGGAACTCCCGGGAAAGTCCGACGCAATCCAGAATATGTTTCGGTGAAGATGGAGGTTCACAGCATTTTTTAAAAGTGGGATAATTTTTTTTTGTACCGCTTTCAAGCGATACACATTTTAGGTGTCCACTTGAGAATCTGGCCAGGGCAGTCTGAAATTTTCGGACACCGAATGGCTTCTGACAAGGTTTTGCAGGTGTGAATGATGCTTCTGTCTGAAGATGTACGAAGCAGCGGTCCAAGAACCTCTCAGTGGATGGGTAGTTCGTGGGAATGGTCATCTCTGACTCCTTGCCATTGCAAAGCAATTCTATCAAAGAACCCCTGCGTACGTTACAGTGGCGTTCCCAAATGAGGCGGCTTCTCATGGTGGACCTTCAGATTCAGAGCTCTGAACAGCTTAGAGGCCGGTGGCCCTGGCAGTGCTGGCTCAGTCAGTGGTCGATGTCTGAGATGGGATGAAATTCCACATGAAAAGTCGTTGGAAAAGTGAATGCCACTTCTAACGGGAAGGAATTGTTGCATAATGCGCAGTTGCTGCAGCAGCATTAGAGCTGCCCTCTGTCGTGCATTGCTTCCTTGATAAGAGATTGAGTAGGCAAATAAGATGGGCCGAGCTGGCAGCCGAATGGTTAGCGCTCTTGCCTTCGGTTCAACAGTTCGTGGGTTCGAATCCCACCTTGGGTATGGATGTTTGTAGTGGTTCAGAATCCACTTTAAACCGTAAGTCCCGGTCTAATTAGCCCTCGTGTGCAAAAAATGACCGTTGAGCGACAAACAAAAATACCAAGCAAATAAGATGGGCACTTCGAAATTCAGACTCCAGGTTTGAATGTATATCGCTATCCATTTAAGAGCAAAAAGAGGTCATAAGTGGACAAATGATTAAATTTTCCAAATAAAGAAATTATATATGCGCAGCTGTAGAGTGTGCTCTTAGTTCTCAAGTGTTTTCTGTTTCTGAAACTTATCTATTTTGTTTTAAGCTATATATATATATATATATATATATATATATATATATATATATATATATATATATATATATAAATTTTTCGTGTCACGATGTATGTTCGCGATAAACTCTGAAACTACTGAACGGATTTTTATAAAATTTTGTAACCATTTATCATATGGTCCAACTTAAAAGATAGAATAGTTTTTATCGCTAAATAATTGATCTCAGTATTTATTATACGACATTAGTGATTATTTATCGGTTAGTTCTGTAAATTCCTAATAGATGGCGGTTTAGCATCTAAGTTGCACAGGTATTCGGCAGATGGCGACGTGTTTATTTTCTAGATTATACCATCTTCGAAGCAAGTGCGTGGTTGAATATAGAATTTACATATATTTTCATGATGTATAATCAACTATAACAATTTTTCATGAATCATTTTCATAATTATACTTTGTATTGTGTTATTACTGTGCAGTGTTCAGTATGAATACTTTTAATTTTATAAATAGTAAAATAAAATTTTATTTATACTATTTTTCTCTACTAATTTTTATACCACCTCGAAAACATGTATTTCTTGATAGCCTTTTATTTTTTTTTAATTTATAATTTGATAATTATTAATTTATCCAGCCGTACATTTTGATCTACTTTATTAATTTAAATTATAAATTCTTTTAATTTCTTTTATTTCAGTATAATGCCGCTGAAAAAATCTAACCTTAACAATCAGTCACTGATTACAAACTATAATTTTACATAATATGAATAAAATGTAAATTCAGAAAGTATGTTGATTTGTGCTTAGTTTCAAAATTTCGATACTTTACCTATTACGTTTAAATTTTGGCGAAACGTTTTATTTTTAATCTCATAAATGAACCTATTTTAAATTTTTTTTAAGAAAATTTTAATTTGATTGTACCACAGAATTAGTAAAAAATTGATTCATTATATTATAATTACTCAGCCACTGCAACGCGTGGCTGGGTCAGCTAGTATACAGTTGGCAAAAAAAGTATTAGAACAGTAGTAAATTTTAAGTTATCAAGGTAATAAAATGAAATATTTGTCACATAGTATTTATATTATGTAATACTTTTACATAATTACTCATGGAGTAAGAAAGAAATATTTAAAATCAATAGAATTTAAAAAATTAAAATAAAAGGAGTTTTGCATTGCAAAAAAAGTATTAGAACATCGGACTTCAATATTGAATCATACATAAAATAAAATAACTAAAAATTCAAACGTGATACTAATACTTGGTATGAAGTTTTTTTGCTGAAATTACTGCATCCAGACGTCTTTGCATAGTTTCCACCAAATCTTTGGTGACGTTTGATGACATGCTGGTCCATGCATCTTGCAAAGCTTGCTTTACTTGTTATTGGGAATTTTCTCACTTTTTCATCCAATAGAGGCCACAAATGTTCTATAGGATTCAGGTCTGGGGACTGTGGGGGAGTTACCAATTTTCGGGGAGCATTATATAATAGCCATTCTTTGGTTTTGTTGGCAGTATGTTTCGAGTCTTGTTTTGTTGAAAAATGAATGTCTTCCCTAAAGCTAATTTCTTTATGCTATCTTCCAAGTTATCTCGTAACACCTCAATATATGACAAAGCTGTCATTTTATTATCAATGAAATGGAGATTTAAAATTCCATTGTAAGCCATACAACCTTAGACCATGACATTCCCTCCTCTGTGGTTTATAGTTTTCTGTACATTTTGAGCCTGAAAAGCAGCTCCTTTTCTTCTCCAAACTGTGAGCACGTGTTTAGGTTTGAAAATTTCAACTTAACTCTCGTTGGAGAAAATAACGTTTTTCCAGAAATCTAATGATTTATTTTTATAAATTTTGACAAATTCTAGACGTTCCTTTCTATTGATTTCTGAAAAAAAGCGCTTTTTCCTTGGCCTTCTTCCAGCATTATGCTATACATTTTTAACTGTTTGAGGTGTTACAACATTTCCTGAGATTGATTCAATATTTGCGGGCAACATCCTTGCACTACGTGTCGGATACTGTAGGACATCTTTAACCATTTGTCGTTTTTCTCTGACAGTTAGCTTGCTTGGTCTCCCTGATCTTGGCCTATTATCCACAACCCCAATTTCTTTTTTCTTTTTTAAAATGTTGTGAATTGCGCAAAGTGAAACATTCAACTTACTGGAAATTTCTCGAAATGTTTTGCCACTATTGTGCAGGTGAAAGATTTGTTCTCTCTTCGCAAGTGAAATCTTTTATTTTGTGTGCCATGGCAGGAAAAGTCCACGTAAACTGAATTTCTACAAATTAGCAGTGAATGAGATGAGCGCCCTTGGCATTGATACAGTTGAAAGTAACCTTGAAAGTTTAATGACGTCACCAGCGTTGTAATTTGCATGTTTCTGCTTCTGTTCTAATACATTTTTTGCTATCCAAATTTTGTTATTTTTATTTTAATAATATTGTAATTATTTTTAAATTTTATTTTTTACCTAGTTATAATTTTCTAAGAAAATGTTATCATTTATAAACTGATTATACGATTTACTTGATTTTGTTAACTTGAAAACTACAAATTTCTCATTGTTCTAATACTTTTTTTGCCAACTGTATATATATATACACACACACATTGATTTATACTTTGATGCGTATTGACATTCTGCCTCTGTTGATTTTCCCTTTGCAGGTGCACGCGTACATCATCAGCTCCCTGCGCAACAACATGCCCTCGATGTTCGGCAAGGACAGCAAGAAGAAGGAGCTCATCAAGAACCTGCGCGGCATCTACGAGGAGATCCAGCGGGAGCACCACCTGCCGCCCGGCGACTTCCCCGACCTGCGCGACATGCAGGAGAAGCTGCAGTCCATGGACTTCACCAAGTTCCAGCCCCTGAAGCCCCGCCTCCTCGAGACAGTGGACAAGATGCTGGCGGAGGACATCGCCCGCCTCATGGGCCAGATCCCGCAGGAGCAGCACCTCCAGTCCAAGGAGGAGGGCAGCGTGAAGGGGGGCGCCTTCGACGGCGTCGAGCAGAGCCCCTTCACCTACGGCAGGGGGGAGGGGGCGGACGCCGGCTCCATGGACCCCGACTGGATCGTGGGCAAGGAGCGCTACAAGTACGATGACATCTTCCAGAGCCTCAGCCCCGTCGACGGGAAGGTGACGGGGGCCAGCGCGAAGGCCGAGATGGTCAAGTCCAAGCTGCCCAACAGCGTTCTGGGCAAGGTGTGGAAGCTCTCGGACCTGGACAAGGACGGCATGCTGGACTCGGACGAGTTCGCCCTGGCCATGCACCTCATCAACGTCAAGCTGCAGGGACACGACCTGCCCCAAGAGCTGCCCGAGCACCTGGTGCCCCCCAGCAAGAAGATCTTTGTCCGCTGAAGGCAATGGATTCTTTAAAGAAAACATTACCAAATTTATATTTGTACTGAATTGATATAATTTAAAGAAAAATAATAAAAAGGAAATTATGTATGTTCAGTTGTAGAGTGTGCGCTGAGTTCTTAAATGTAACTGAGCACTTCTGAAACTTATTTATTTCTGTTGTAATTTATTCTAAGCTCGATTGATTTATATAGTATTATATTACCTTGTGTATGCATTTGCCGAAGTGAGCTGTTCAAGCGCGAAAGTGCCTTGAGCTCTGTGCAATCACTTCTAATGTACTTAGTGGTATGGAACCCTGTGTACTTATATCCATTTTCTGAATGGCTCATTTTACCTGAAGAGTTCAGCATTTCCATCTCCTGCTCTTTATTTGAAATGTCTCATTGTGTTAAGGGACCAACTGTCTTTTTTTTTTGTGCAAGGGCTCTGGCTAAATTTTATCTTTTCATCAGTAGCCTATTTTTTACTGAAAATTATATATTTTCCCTTTCTAAATGACCTTGCTAATTTGCATTTTCCAAATAAATCGATGCATTTCCAATGTCAAAATATATGTGCCTTTTCCCTAAAATATTTTTATTAATTATGTATTTCGGTGTTTGTTTATTTGTTTTTAAAGTTATTGAAGCGAATCGTCATGTTCAAAAAAACAAATGTCTAAAGTTGACGTTGCGCTGTGGCCATACGAGATGCTTAAAACAGCAAGCTTCGCAAATATGCGCGTAATGTTTGTGTTGTGTGAATAAGAGCTTATATGTTGAATTCCACTTCTCTGTTAGACTGAGTTCAGTTGTGTGCAATGTGCGACCCGTTGTTGGGTCTTTTCATTCATTATTTCATATTGTATTTCCTTTGATATTATGAAATAGTTTAATAAACTGTTGTATATAAAATGCTCGCTGCTTTTTTTTATTTCTGAACATTATTTTAAAGGCAAATTTCGCATTTTATGTAAAATAAAAATATCATTTGCAGATTTTCCCTGTCTGAAAAAACTTGCGTTTTTGTATTCAATTTCATTGTAATTCATCTAAAACATAGGTTCCCAAAGTGGTCCAGGTGGACCCCCAGGGGTCTACGTGGATGTGAAAAGAAAACAGGGGTTCACAAGTTGTAAGTGGGGGTCCACGAAAAAAATTTCTGTTTTCATAATAAAGAACAAAAATTTTGGCTTGGATTTACTTATCAACGTAGGCAGGTAGCATCATTCACTAAGTAAGTACTCAAAAATATTCGAGATTCAGTTCAAACACAGAATTGAATAGATAATAGTACAAGAGTGTACACCACATGTCGAGACTTGCAAAGTGCCGCCCGTGCGCCCTCTCATTAAAAGTATGACTATCTTTTATTGTTGATTTTTGTCAATTGTTGATTGTTTGTAATAATGTTTATAATTTAGTATAACCATGAGTATTATTTTAACAAATAGGACACAAGAAAATGTACTTTTTTTATCTTCTTAACACCCCTAATTTAGGATTTTTGAGAATACTGTAGAAATGCAGCAGCATGGGGGTCTACCAAATATAGTAAAACTTTGAAAGTGGTCCACGAAAAAAATTGTTTGAGAACCCACATGATCTAAAAAGAAACTTTTCCCCTTCGCTAGTGGAGATAGGTTTTAAGCATTTAATGTGCGTGAATTGGGAATCCCATTTATCAAACGCAGATCATTTTTTGACCTTGCGCCACAAAACCCAACCAACTAACCCTTTCATCGAACAAAAAATCCATTTTTTTTTTTCCCCTTTATGAATGGGTGTCTCGCCAATCCGGTCGCCTGATAAGTAAGTACCCAATGTATTTGCATGAGTCCCTCTACTTTTTTTCTCGTTTACATACTACACCCCTCAAGTGCCATGAGCTCTAAAGTGTCAAATTTGCACTCACGAATTTCTTACTCACCAGAGCACTTCTTAATTATTAAATTTTTATGAATAATAGTTTCGCTTTTACCAGCTGAGAGATCAATTCAGAACCAAGTTGTCACATTTTTCTAATAACTCTCTTGCTAATCATATTTATCAAATCATCTTAATCGAAACAAATTCTAAATAAGCTTACCTTGAGCAGGTTTTTAATTTCTTTATTAAATACAGGACATACTTAAGCAGAACAAGACAAAGAATGGACAAGACATGGAACAAAAAACAACTTCATCGCTCCGCGCAGAATCTTATTCTGTTTGTAAACAAAGATATTCGTACAGTGCGCCCTCTATAGACATATAGTTGCAACACAAGTTTGTGCGTAAAGAATTTGGTTGAATCGGCCAGACCTTTATGACCAAGTGAAACAGATTCTTGCTTCTTCAAACCAATGTTTACTGGCATATTTTTATAACAGCTGATTCTGGACGCATTCTAAGCAACTAGTTGCGACACATAGCTTATTCATCTAGTAACAGTTCGTAATGTACCACTGAATCTAATTCGGTGACGTTTAACATAGTACATAACGGAAACTGTGGGATTACCGCTTTTGGCGATTGGATGACAAACTCTTTTGAAATATTACCTAATCAGGAGAAGGACAAAAATAATGTTATGCAAGACATTGATTAAACCAGTTCTAACCTACGCCTCAGAGACATGGACCTTGACGATGAAGGAAGAGAAAACATTGACGATTTTTGAGAGAAAGATCCTAAGAGCTATTTTTGGTGCTGTCCTGGAAAATAACACCTGGCGACAAAGGTATAACTTTGAACTGTACAAAATGTATGGAGAAGAAGACATCATTAAATCAATAAAACTATCTAGGATGAGATGGGCAGGCCACCTCATGAGAATGAGTACAGAGAGAACACCCATAAAGGTCTTCAACACCACACCTTTCTGTAGTAGACCAAGAAGGTACAAAAAGAGATGGAAGGACTGTTTGGAAGAGGACTTCAACATACTTAGTCTAGAACTGGTGGTCGATTTCTAGAAAAGGGGTGGAATGGCAAAGACTTCTGAAGAAGGCCAAGGCCCACAAAGGGCTGTCGTGCCAAAGTTGTTGTTGTTGCATGCCCCCAAAGGCCAGCAACGCTATATCAGGTCCGTGACGTTGTACACTCTACAATAATCCAAAACCAGAAGAGGGTCGTCGACCAGGTCCTGCTTGGAGAGCCCTAGACACTCAAGGATATGTTCAGGCGAAGCCTGCTCGGTAGAGCAGTTGGTACAGGTTTCAAAGGTTCGGGAACCCTCAGAAAATTTTAAGATGTCCACTCGTGCCAATGCTAATGATGATTGATAAGTAGCGCAATTATGGAGAATAATATTTTTATTAAAGATCCTTTAAGAAGTCGTGAGCTCGATATCCGTTCACCCATCAAAAAGCTTTAATGTCCATGCTTGGATAAATTAGTAGTAGCTCAGGCGTCTTTTCGAGCACTAAATAAAGACTTATGGCAGCATTTCTTCTTCTTCTTAAAATTGAGTTTGTATGTCATTGAGCACCTCTGCTTTTATCAGCATTTTGTACCATTAACTCCAAACCCAATGTTTCCTAGTTCCAGTTGCTCGGGTCACCCACTTTACTAATAAAGTCCAATAACCCTTTAATGGAGTCTAGGTGTAATTCTCTAGTATGGATGAAGCCTAAAGAAGTTAATTTAGGGAGGGCAAGAGCCTCACATTCGTAAATGACATGCTCTGCCGTTTCCTCTTGCATATGACATTTCCAGCAGATAAGGTCTTGCTGAAATAGTCCCATCTGGTCAGAAAATCAGTTATGCTAGGAATAGCTTCCTAACTTTCACCAGAAGAAGATGGTTTAGAGGTCATTTCTACCTCAAGTGAAGGATTCATTGCTGCCCCTTTACAAGATTGCCTCTGAGTTCCCTTGTCTTTTTCAGCAAGGTCTACTTTAGAGGCTTCACCTGCAAATGCAGAAAGGTTTGTTATTTCTTGTGTCTTTTCAGCCACAAGATAACAATTAAAAAGCTCAGGTAATATAAGTCCACCCAGCGTTGCCTGAGTTACTGGGCAAGGCAAATTACTCTAGAAGTTCGCCAAGCAACTAGAGGCTCCGTTAAGACACCAAAACCGCGGTGCCAATTAGCCCTAGGCACGGATCGCATAACATCAGGGTTTACGGGAGCTGGTTCGCGGCCTCTGATTCTATATTCAAGGCTATCCTGTCATTCCTACAGGACATTCGGCTATCCACCACTTGCCGACGCGCCTGGTGGCTGTGCTCAAGCCCCAGGAAGGTACACGTACCCCCTGGTTCCAGGTATGGCAGCATTTAGTGGCCTCAGAAGTATGTAGATGAGAACAGATTACAGCCTGCGATCGTTTTTACGAACTAAAATTTTGAAAAACTTCCTTTTTGCGAACTTTCGTTTCTGACACATACACAAATAGTCCCGTTTTTTATAATCTGTTTTCAATTTATTGTTTGATTTTACTTTTATGCAACGCCTGAAAACTTGATTTCACCTTGAACAATGAAGTGACACGTGATTCCAGACACTGAGAATTTCAGTCGAAAGACACGGTTTAAGCTATAGAAAACAATGTGGTGAAGTGCAACAAATGAAATGGAAATGAGAGTGTTCCTTTTAAATATGAATCTTATTTCGCATGCGTTTCTTATAGTGAATTCTCTAAATAATTCTTTCTAATAGTATTTTATTTATAAATAAAAGTAGTTAGATATTTAAAAAAATAATTAAAAAAACGTATCAAAATAAATCTAATACATCATTTTATCTATTTTACGAATTTTCTTTTTTCTTCTTAGAGTTGGGTTTGTATATTATTGGGCACCTCTGCTTTTATCAGCATTTTGTACTGTTAACTCTAAATCTAATGTTTCCTAGTTCCAGTTGCTCGGGTCACCCACTTTATTAATAAAGTCCGAGTCCTTTAATGGCGTCTAGGTGTATCTCTCTAGTATGGATGATGCCTAAAGAAGTTAATTTAGGGAGGGCAAGGGCTGCGCATTCGTCAATGATATGCTTGGCCGTTTCCTCTTGCATGACATTTTCTGCAGATAGGGTCTTGCTGAAACAGTACCATTTTATGGAAGTGTTTTCTGAAATAGTAGTGCCCAGTTATGAAGCCTACGATTAAACGTATCTTCTGCCTAGAGCATCTTAGAATTTCAGAGGCAATCCTCGCTGATGATCCACAGATGATTCTGATCAGAGAGTCAGTCATACTAGCGATAGCTTCCTGACTTTCACCAGAAGAATATGGTTTGGAGGTCACTTCTACTTCCTGTGAAGGATTCATTGCTGCCCCTTCACTAGATTGTCTCTGAGTTTCCTTGACTTTTTCAGCAAGGTCTACTTCAGAGGCTTCACCTGCAAATGCAAAAAGGTTTGTTATTTCTTGTGTCTTCTCAGCCACATGATAACAATAAGCTCAGGTAATATAACAATCCAACCAGCATTGCCTGAGTTACTGGGCAAGGCAAATTACTCTAGAAGTTCGCCAGGCAACCAGAGGCTCCGTTAAGACACCAATACCGCGGTGCCAAATAGCCCTAGGCACGGGTCGCATAACACCAGGGTTTACGGGAGCTGGTTCACGGCCTCTGATTCTATATTCACGGCTATCCTGTCATTCCTACAGGACGTTCGGCGATCCACCACCTGCCGACGCGCCTGGTAGCTGCTCAGGCCCCAGGATTTTCTTTTTTACGAACTGTTTTGCTGTTGAGTCATCTACTACACTACGTACTTTTGGGCAGTCGTGTAGGATTTTGCCTCCTTCGTCCAACAACTTTTTCCAATCTCTCTCGTTGACAATATAATAATATATTTTTTAAAAAAAAACTAGTTTTAATTGGCCAAAAAATTCACCCTGCTGTTTATAATGCCAGGTTCGCGATGCCTTATAAACTACGGAGTGAAAAAATGTTTACAAACTAATTTTTCAGAAGGTTTTACTTCGAAGAGACTGTTGGCTGTTGATATTTAAACGAGATCCAAAATGCATTCGGACCTTCAGAAACTAACCATAAACTTAAAAGCAATATAAGAATATGTAATTTCATTTTTTAACGAATATTAATTATAGTATTCTCTTGTAAAATTGTCTTGTTAAAATTTAATTTCAAAATTCAGAATGATTTAAAATTAGAACTTTTCTTAGAATACTAATTCTTTACATTTAAAATATAGTATTGTTTGATTTTGCTATTCGAACGCATTGCGAAAACTTATCTCTATTTACTCGCCATGTTTATTTTATTACTAATCGGGAGATAAATTCGTTTGTATATCATCCGAATCCAACGGTTTTAAGATCGGATTTTGAGTATGTTGTGCCGTATCACAAATTCTCCTTCTTTACATCTACTTGGGGGAATTTTCAAACCTAGATCTCGAATATTCGAAGAGATGACGTCTCAATAAAATTTTCACCTGATAAAATAAAAAAAATCGTGCGGTGTGGAGAAAAAGTAAAATATATTTTCTCTCCCTTTAATTTATTCTTATGAGAATAGTCACGAAATGAAAATATCTTCCTGTTTAGAAGTCGCCATTTTCTGTTGATTCGGCGCGTCAGGTGTCTGGTGATCGTTTGCTCACGAAAGCGAACAACTCACCTCCTCGCAATTTCTTTCGCCGGCTGTTAAAATTCCGTAACATATGAGTTAGGTTTCGCAAATACATAGAGAACAGAAAATATTTGAATGCCTTAGGAAAAGGAGTATTAATTGCAATGAGTAATTTGTTTTTATTCTATGTCGTTTCTACTCAAATTACCTAGAACAAAATTATGGCATATTTTTAATCATAAAGTGGTTATTTCTCTCTTTCTTACCACTTGAGATCATGATTACGTTACTTTATTTCAGTTCTCATTGGTTTAAAGTATCTATGACGTCAGATAATGTTTCATTTACTTCACATGGTATTGAGGCGGCGGCGTCAATCCGACTTGTTGACGAATTTGCTGTTTGCATTCCAATCGAGCGACAGCAAACAAGGCGAAGTTCACCATCGAATGAATGTCTCAGTGTCATCGACGATAAGAAAAAAATCCATTCATGATTTTTACCAGTCACGAAGAAGCATTTTTTGTTATAATTTTTTCCGTTTGTAAAAGTTTTCAAAATCATGACAATTACCTGTTTTTCTAAATAATTAGTTTTCATATCTTTAGCGATATTGCTTCTAAAATTGGAACACGTTGAAAATAGAACAGTAGAAAAAGCAAAATGAAAAAGACAAAAGAAAAAATCCACTTTATGATTAGTTTAAATCGGAAATAACGATTTAAATTTTTATTTACGACTATTTATTTATGAATGATAATCATTTTAATGAAGTTGTCATTTCAATCTTAATCGATTATTCGAAATGGCGAAAAGCTCTCTCTTCAGCAGATTTTTTTTTATTTTTATTTTTTTCCCAGTTCTGTTGGGGGTCTGACGTCTCTCGAACTGCGATGTCAGTTCGTGGACCCAGAAAAGGCGAAATTATTTAACAATCGTGAATTATTCTCTCAGTTGTTTGAGAGCTTGGAATGGAAGTTTTCTGTATTTAGTTTTTACTTTAGATTCCTAACAATACAAATATCTCCATTTTTAATTAGAATTTAGGAGAAACACGGTTTCAGAAAATAAATAATCCGTCAGCAACTCTGAAATTTGGGATTATTAATTAAGCCACGTGTTCCTCATTTTACCATCTTGGTAGCTGCAACTGTGACCAGAAGGAAATCATATTTATAGTATATTATAATTTTTATGGCTTTATTATGGAGTAATAAAAATTCTATAAGCAAAATAACCATGACGTTTACGACTTGACCATGAAACCGCTTGCTCGTGGAAATAATCTTTAAGATTGCTCCTGATAAATCGTGATATTTTCAATAATATTGTTCGTATTTTTAAGAAATTCTAGTTATAATACGTTTTCCCCAGTTGTGTAAATAAAAATATCCCGTTCCTATCTGATATTATTTGCAAAGATGTGTGTGCCATTTGATTTCGAATAAAACCTTGAGAGGATTCTTATAGATAATAAAAATAATTACAAGTGATGGTTTTTACGAACCTCTCATTTACGAACTAGTCTCTACAGGGTCCGATAGATGCTAAATTTAACATTTACGAAGCTCCAGTGGCTCAGTAGCTTCCCGCTGCTTCCCGTGGGCAGTGGTTAGGAGGGTGACCACGGTGTGCTCTCCTTCACTGGGTTGCTGGAGCTCCGTGGGTTGGGGACGTGTCCACGTTCATCTGTGACGTCCAAAGTCCTTCCGCTGGTGTGGCGTGGATGGGGAGAGGAGGGTACCAGCTCAGGTGTGGTCTCGTCACCTGACCGTCGTTCAAAATGACGAGGCACCTTAATAGAGCAAAGTCGTACTTTCCACCTTCGTGGTGCTCTGATTAAAACGAAAGACGCTCCCTATTGACTTAAATTCGCATAGCCAACGGCATAGCGAGCTTGGCTTGTCCAAGTGTCACAACAACAACATTTAAGAACAAAAATTTTGAGACATCTCTTTACTCATTTCCATCGCTGTTTCTTTTATGTTCGTCCATGATTGGTTAGTGCATTCGCTTTCGGTAGGTAGGAGTTGGAATCCCGATCCAACCACTGCTCGTGCATGGTGGCTGTAGCACACAAAATATGCAGTGTTCGCCATGTCTTCTAAGTGAAATTAAACCACCGGGGGTAGCAATCCAAATCTAGGCAGTTATCTGTTGGGCCCCCGCTTCTAAATTATGAAGATTTTGTGAAGATTGAAGAGATATGAAGATTATACACTTTTGTGGTCTAAAATGGCATAGCTACTAGGCAAAGTGAAAAATGTCAATCTATACTACTTTTTAAGTATCTGTGGGCAGATATCTTTTTACCAATACCCACCATTAGGCTAATTGCCAAATTAATTACCACGATAAGCAGAGCTGAAAATATTAAAATTTAATGCAGTTACAGAACTATTGATTTAAATACCTATAAAGTATTTCGTTCTGTTAATAGATCCTTTAATAAATAAGAAACTAATAACATGTCAATAATTAGACTTGCTTAAAAGTAGCTAGTTTAATTTATTGATACTAAACATAAAATAAATTACATAACATAAATTAAGTTTAAAATTTGAGAATAGATAGATATTCCAGTTAAATAATTCATTATCATTATTAATAAAAATAAGTAAAATTATAATACCGATGAACATAAAAGTTTTTAACCAAAACTATCAGACACTAGAGTTTGGTTTTCTGAATCCGGTGCTTTTAAAACACCTGGGATACACCCCTATTGACGAACTGGCATGCGTATATTTATTTATTTATATTTATTTATTACATTACATATATTTTCAGACTTGTATGCTTGATTCTTGAGATCCGCTTGTAAGTCATCGTCGATAATAGGACAAATAGCACAGTGACAGATGTACAACCACAGAAGATAACACCCAGGGCCACGGTGGGAATTGAACCCACACTCCTACGCTCTCAAGCGATTAGCAGTGATGCTTTGACCACTCAGCCACGGAGCTCCCGGTATGCGTATACCGTAAGTTAATAATTCAATTATGAATATAGAAATGCCAGATCGGCAAAGTAAAATTTTAAGTGTGTTTGTAATCAATGGTAAAAGGCATAACAGAAAATAATAAAGTTGAAAATAACTCACAAGTATTTTAAATAAATGATAAATATGGTGGTAAGAAAAATAGAACTCTGTATTAGACTAAAACTTAAAAGCACTGAATATATAAATTTAAGTTTATACTAGGGTAACAAAAAACCGTGTACCATCCTTAGTAGTGCTGAAAAGAAGAGCATAATCATAATTATGTTTTTTTAAAAAAATATTTTTTAATTTTTAAGCAAATTATCATTTTATGTTTGAGAGAGTTGGATCAGCGTTTTCATAAGACAGTCCTCAGCCCTTCTAATGGCTGCACTGCTGATGTTGAAATCTCGAAATCTTTTTGGCAGCGCGTGGGAGATTTCTCCCGTCTGTCACATGCAACACACGCGGCAGTCGCAAGGAGTGACCATCGCCTCGTTAAGTGGCCTCTGCAGGCCACTGTCTGCCCGTGCTTCTAAGGATGAAGCGGGGAAAAGCGATATCCAGGTTATTTTGACGAACGCAATCTTTATCCAGAAATCCCCTTAAGAATTCAAAAAGATGCCAGCTTAAAAGAAGAATTCCTACATTTTTTTGAATGCGTCATTTGTACCTGTAGAAGAATTAAAAGATGATTAAATGAGAATCAAAAAGGGGCTTTCCGATTCAAACAAAATGTTTGCCTCGCAAGAGGTTGAGGGCTCCCCTTGAGTAGCTTTCGCCTCTCTGTTGCTATTAGCTACTCTTGGGGACTAAATCACCCACGTGTTTGCCGTGCGTGGAGACCCGTGTCCCTGGAAAGGAGGGTCCTGGTAATTGAACATAAACCAACACATTACTTTGACCTCTGCTTCAGGTAAACGGAAGGTGTGTTGTGGTCTTCAGCACATCAATCGGCATTATGGATCAAGCGATTGGTACATCTACTGGGTGACTCGTTAAGAATCTCCTATACCTCCGAAATGAAATATCTTGGAATCCTCCTAGATCCCAAACTGAGCTGGTTTCCGCACTTGAACTGGATCAAGGAAAGAATAAACAATTTGCAAAACAAACTTGCCCGAGTCACTAGGGCCACATGGAGACTTAAACCGGCGATTTTCAAACTGACGTATACCTGTGTTGTTGAGAGCAGAGTCCTGTATGGGCACCAGGTGTGGTACCAGGACACAGTCCTCATCAATGGTAAGTTGCAACAAATACAGAGAATTGCTCTACTTAAGATCACCAAGTCTTATAAAACCACCTCTACTGATGCCCTTCAAGTCCTTGCTTGCTGCCCTCTTCTGCATCTGAAGGCAGATTCCTATAAGAAACGATTCGAGCTGTGGAATTAAGGTTCGACTATTAGTGTTAGTGACAGAAACTAGTCTTCCAAGAATGCATAGACTCGTACTTTGAGGAATGATCCTCCCTGGACTCATAGACAAGTGGAATGGTCGCCTAACCATCTTGACCATTTTGCCTACACCGATGGCTCCAAGATTGTCAACAGAGTAGGATGTGCCTCCATTATTCTTTACAACGAAGTTGTGATTTGGAGCACCAAAGTCCGAATGAATGATGACGCAACGGTATTCAAAGCGGAAGCTTCTGCCATTCTTCTTACCATGAAATACGTTCTGGAACATAATATTCCGGTCTGCCACATCCACACAGACTCTAAATCTGTGCTTTCGGCCTTCTCGGCTACAGTCATCAATAGTGACGTGATCAGCGACATTAGGAAGATTCTCACGAACAACCCCCAAACTTTTACCTTTCACTGGGTAAAAGCACATGTGAGCATCCGCTTCAGTGAGGAAGCGGATAAAGCCGCCAAAGACGCAACCACAAATGAGGATATTGGAATCGCAGTCCGACTCAACACGCAACAGCTTATCACCCTTACCAATGTAGACGAACAGCACAGATAACAACATCTCCCCCAAGACCAGGAGACTACTCATTCTTTCCTAAAGTATTTAGAAAAAGAGTCTCTGCAGACTTCTACTTCAACCAGTTCCTCACCGGTCATGGTTCCTTTGGAACCTATAGAAGACGATTCCACGGACAAGATGACATCTGCCCACATGATGGAGAGACTCAAGACGTCAATCACCTCATATTCGACTGTGAGCACTACGCTGATGTCAGGACATGCCATTTCCCAAGTTCTGTCAGAGCTGATAGAGTCCCACAACACCTCTCCAACAAAGGCTTCCGGGAGGGAATCCAGGAGATTCTACTGCAAGAGATGCACTATCAATTCAATAGCTGACTCCACCTCTTCTGTTCTCTGTACGTATGTAAAATTTCTTATCTGTATTTAATCTGGTATCATACTGTATTGTAACCTTGTTTATATTTAATTATTATAGTCCAAATTGGCCCCCCTCTTCCAGTCAGAGCGAGTTCCAATGAACGTCTCTCTCTCCCCATCACTTTGAGCCTTTTTTTATAGTGGTTTGGGTCACCCCACCACTTGATGGGAGTTCTTTCGGTCATTGGACCTTTGCGACCACCTGAATTTTGGCTTCGGCCTTGTGGTGCATCTCTTGACTGGATTACGCAACGACGTTCACTCACCGCATACCTTCGGGTGGGTCGGTGTTCCATTCAGAATATACCACACAAACTTTGTAAACCTTGGTGGAATGATGAATGTCAAGATACCTATAAGAAACAGAGGAAGTTATGGGGGTTACTCAGAAGATACCCCACAACGGAGAATCTTATCACCTTTAAGAGAGCAAAAGTATTAGCTCTCAGAACTTGTAGTCTAAGTCAGAAGGAATCCTGGTCTCACAATGTATCCTCAATTACATCTTCCACATCCAGTAAACAGTTGTGGAGAAAAGTGAAAGCAGTGGAAGAAATAAGGAATTCTCTATTCCTATCTTAAAATCCGGAGCTGCTGTATACTCTTCTCCTAAAGACATCGCTAACGTCCTTGGTGAAACCTTTGTTAGTGTCTCAAGCAACGACTCTTATTGTCCTTCGTTCATAAGAACAAAGAGTCGTGCTGAGCGATCACCAATTCGTTTCAACCATAGACAAGCTTTGCCTTACAATTGTGAATTTCGGATGTTGGAATTGAAGAGAGCATTACAGCAGGCCAATAATACCAGTCCAGGACCTGATGAAATCAGCTATGAAATGCTTCGGCATTTAAGTCCAGATTCCCCTTTGAACTTGCTGTTTTTGTTCAATAGGATCTGGACTGAAAAGAAATTTCCATGTCTTTGTAACGAAGCAATAGTGATTCCCATCCTTGTGGCTGGTAAGGATCCTTCTGTTCCTTCACATTATCGACCAATAGCTCTGACGAGTTGCTTGTGTAAGACTCTCGAACATATGATCAAAGCCCGTCTCGTATATGTCTTAAAAAGATAGAAATGTATACATATCAATCAGAGTGGCTTCCTTAAAAGGAGATCCACCCTTGAAAACCCATATTTGGAAACCCAGATCCGCAACGCTTTTGTGCGGAGGAACCATCTGGTTTCCATTTTCATTGACATCGAGAAAGCATACGACCGTACATGGTGATGTGGAATTCTCCGTTCATTATATGATTTTGGCTCTTGGGGAAATCTTCCGATATTCCTGAAAAATGTTTTACACTCCCGTGTGTTTAAAGTGCGTATTGGATCTTTTACTTCCAATACTTGTATGTAATCTGAGAGTGTACCTCAAGGATCCATTTTAAGTGTCACCATTTTTAACATGTACATAAGTAACATTCTCCATCAACTTTCACCTACTGTTAATGGCACGATGTATGTGGATGACCTGCAAATATCTTGCCAAGGGATTTTTTATGCTCCTGTGGTTTTAAAGTACGTACTGGAAGCTATACTTCCAATACTTTTACACAATATGAGGGTGTTCCTAAAAGCTCTATTTTAAGCGTCACACTTTTTAGTCTCTTCATCAGTAACATTCTTCATCAGCTTCCATCATCAGTACATGGTACTTTGTTTGTGGATGACCTGCAAATATTATGTGAGAGGTCTAATATGTGATTAATTGAGAGACAATTGCAAACATCTGTTAACAAAAAGCTGCATGGTGTGCAGAGAATGGCTTTACTTTATCTCCTAGCAAGAGCTGCTGTATCCATTTCTGCAAGAAGACCAGTTTTCATAATGACCTGCAATCCATTTAAACAATACAGCTATACCTGTGGTCAATGAGGTAAAATTTCTCGGAGTGATATTTAACAGAAAATTAACTTTTCTTCTGCATGTATTGCATTTGAGGAAGAAGTACTAGAGATCGCTTAATATCTTCAAGGTGCTTTTTAATACATCTTGGGGTGCTGATCGCACGTCACTCCTCCGAGTTTACCAATCTCTTATTTTATCTCGTATTGACTACGTGTGTATATGGATGCATGGTGATGTGAATGGATCTGCTAGGTCTTCTGTTTTACGCAGATTGGATACTGTGCATCACTCTGCTTTGAGAATATGTTCAGGCTCATTCCGCACTTCACCAGTCCAGAGTCTATATGCGATTTGCCAACAATTGCCATTAGACCTGAGACGAATGCACCTATCTCTCAATTATTACGCAAAGATTATGTCCAATATTTACCATCCTTTACATTCTTTGTTGGCTCTTACTCCTGCATTAAAGAGATTGTATGATGTTCGCACTTATAGCATCCAGCCTTTCTCACTGGAACTCTGTCTCATCTCTATTTGACAGACCTATGTGTGGTCCGTTTTTTAATAGAGGACTTATTCTCTCATCCACCTTCTTCTTCTTCTTAGAATTAGGTTTGTATGTCATTGGGCACCTCTGCTTTTATCAGCATTTTGTACCATTAACTCCAAACCCAATGTTTCCTAGTTCCAGTTGTTCGGGTCACCCACTTTATTAATGAAGTCCGATAACCCTTTAATGGAGTCTAGGTGTAACTCTCTAGTATGGATGATGCCTAAAGAAGTTCATATAGGGAGGGCAAGAGCTTCGCATTCATAAATGACAAGCTCTGCCGTTTCCTCTTGCGTATGACATTTCCAGCAGATAGCGTCTTGCTGAAACAGTCCAATCTGGTCAGAAAGTCAGTCATGCTAGGGATAGCTTCCTGACTTTCACCAGAAGAAGATGGTTTGGAGGTCATTTCTACCTCAAGTGAAGGATTCATTACTGCCCTTTTACAAGATTGCCTCTGAGTTCCCTTGTCTTTTTCAGCAAGGTCTACTTCAGAGGCTTCACCTGCAAATGCAGAAAGGTTTGTTATTTCTTGTTTCTTTTCAGCCACAAGATAACAATTAAAAAGCTCAGGTAATATAAGTCCACCCAGCATTGCCTGAGTTACTGGGCAAGGCAAATTACTCTAGAAGTTCGCCAGGCAACTAGAGGCTCCATTAAGACACCAATACCGCGGTGCCAATTAGCCCTAGGCACGTATCGCATAACACCAGGGTTTACGGAAGCTGGTTCACGGCCTCTGATTCTATATTCAAGGCTATCCTGTCATTCCTACAGGACATTCGGTGATCCACCACCTGCCGACGCGCCTGGTGGCTGCTCAAGCCCCAGGAAGGTACGCGTACCCCCTGGTTCCAGGCTCATACACCTTGGTATGATCTGCAGATAAATCTTATCAATGATTTTATTAGGTTCCGAAAATCGGACACAATTCCTACGATTTTTCAACAGCTGTATCTTTCACATCGTTGTCAGTATTCTTTTTACACGCCTGTATTCACGGATGGATCTAAAGCGGCAGGAAATGTTGGCTGTGGTATTTTTATAAACAAAACAACATATAGTTACAGTCTACATGCATCCTGCTTCATCTTTACAGCTGAAACCATTGGTATATACCATGTACTTCGGCTCGTGAATACAACAAATAATTATAAACTTATCATCCATAATGACAGTTTGAGTGTCATAGAAGCGTTGAAAAATTCGAATAATTGTTATCATCCAGTTATGTTATAGATTTTTGAATCATTGGACTCCCTTGCTTGCAAGGGTTATGAAATCATTTTCTGTTGGACCCCAAGCCACATAGGTCTTGAGGGCAATAAAATTGCTGATGCAGCTGCTAAGGCTGCATCGAATTTAATTTATTCAAATATCCCTCTTTTCGATGTGAGTAGGGCTGTTAAGAATTTTGTTCATTCTTTCTGGCAGGAGTTTTGGAATATGCAGGTCTCCAACAAATTGCATGCTATCTTCGCATCCGTCATTCCATCATCAGTTTTACCTCTACGAAGTGTTGATGTCCGTTTGTCTCGCCTTCGTATCGGACACAAGCATTTCACACACAGAAATATGTTTCTAAGTGAACTAAATCCATGGTGTGAAACGTGTGATGAACCACATTTACTGTTTATCATATTTTAATTTCATGTCTAGATTTTAACCAACAACGTTTACGCTTTATTAAAACTGATATTTTAACTTTGTCTGATTTAAGGGGATCCACCCCATAGAAACCTATTCGCTTTTTTAAGAGCAATAGGATTTTTACATTATATTTAATTTCTTTATTAAATTTTAAAATTATATACTTTGTTTAGTTTTTTTCATTGGATTTTAAAATCACATACACATTGATTTTTGTCTTTTAAATTTGTAATGTTGCTTGGGTTTTTGAAAATAAATAAATAACTTTTAAAAAAATCTTAATTTTGGCGCAGCATGTCCATTTTTGGACCTTGCGTCATAAACCCCAACCAACCAACCTTAAACTCTGCCCTCGGGAAACAGTGACTCTGTAATGACCAGGATTCTCTCGAGAGAGCACTGGTGGCTCGGACCATTCAGGCTCTAGGATTGACTTCAGTCTCCGTGATCAGGCCACTCACTCCACTGCTTTCCTGTCGCTAAGGTTTGTCCACTCTGGGTCATTCTCGGGAGCAGTGTCAGGAAAGCCACACATAGGTCGCAGATCCCCAATCCTTCTTATTCTTCTTCTTAAGGTTGGGTTTGTATTATATTGGGCACCTCTGCTTTTATCAGCAGTTAGTACTGTTAACTCCAAACTCAATGTTTCCTAGTTCCAGTTGCTCGGGTCACCCACTTTATTAATAAAGTCCAATAACCCTTTCATTGGATTCATCGCTGCCCCTTCACTAGATTGCCTCTGGGCTCCCTTGTCTTTTTCAGCAAGGTCTACTTCAGAGGTTTTACCTGCAAATGCAGAAAGGTTTGTTATTTCTTGTGTCTTTTCAGCCACAAGATAACAATTAATAAGCTCAGGTAATATAAGTCCACCCAACATTGCCTGAGTTACTGGGCAAGGCAAATTACTCTAGAAGTTCGCCAGGCAACTAGAGGCTCCGTTAAGACACCATTACCGCGGTGCCAAATTACCCTAGTCACGGGTCGCATAACACCAGGGTTTACGGGAGCTGGTTCGCAGCCTCTGATTCTATATTCAAGGCTATCCTATCATTCCTACAGGACTTTCGGCGATCCACCACCTGCCGACGCGTCTGGTGGCTGCTCAAGCCCCAGAAAGGTACACGTACCCCCTGGTTCCAGGCAGATAGGGTCTTGCTGAAACAGTCCCATTTTATGGAGGTGTTTTCTGAAATAGTAGTGTCCAGTTATGAAGCCTACGATTAAACGTATCTTCTGCCTAGAGCATCTTAGAATTTCAGAGGCAATCTTAACTGATGATCCACAGATCATACTTTTAGCGTGGGTTTGACCGGGAGTGTTGTGCGAAGCTCCATACATCTTCCGTCTCTTCCATCTAAGAACATTGGGTTTTGCGGTCTTCAATTTGCGGAATTAATGAACAAAAAAATAAATTATTTAATTTATACAAAATTTTTCAAACCAAATATTTTCATAACCTTTTGGAATTATTAAATACAAAATTAATATATAATGACCAAATTTCAATAATAATTATTTATTATACCCAACATGAATTCCCAATAGTTTGCCAGAGAGGAAAAGTTGTTTATCAGTGAAAATAAGTTTTAGAAAATGTGATTTAAAATATGAAAGAAAATATAATCAATTATAAGGTAATACGCAGGACTCATAACACAATATAAATACACGTACAATGTTTAGTATTTCGAATCTGAGAATAGCGGCGTGAGGTATTGGCTTGTATTTAGAAATAATGCTAATATACCCCCAATTCATAAACATCCTTCACTCCCATTTGAAATGGGTGGCTCTTGTTAATATAGCAACCGCCAGCCATCAGACTACTTTGCGGGAGCTATTCTTATGTTAGGCAGGCCGCTAACTCGGTAGACAATCCGATTGAGACGCCGTCTTATGGTAGACAAATGTGATCGCCTCGATGTTTAGTGTGACGTAGCTAAAACGTTGTATCTGACGTCATGGAATTTTAAACTAATGAGAGCGCTGTCTCGCGGAAAGCTGCCAGATATTTCGAACCTGCTCGAAATCTAGAAACGTCTCGCGCTCCACCCCTTTTCTGACGTAACTAAGACCTCAATGACGTCATTTGGTCTGATGCGATTCTCGCGAGACGCTCTGAGCATCTCGCGAGACAAGTCTCATGTGATCATCTACGAATTTGCGGACTGCCTTAGGGTGTATCTACTTTCAATTAATCTTACCCACGAACCGCGGAACTTAAGGCTATAGCTGAATCATTCAACTGAAGCAAGAGAAAAAGACAACCTGAAATTTCCCTGTCGTCAGCTACATCAACAATTAAAATCACTGCTTTAAATTTCTATATTGCCTAAAGAAAGCGCAATAATGTGTTAAATTTCCAATTCCAGGTTCGATCCTACCCTGAAATGAATAAAAAATTCCTGCATGCTTCTGAATTTTCTGCTTTTGAGAATTATAAATCTTCTTCTTCTTCACAAGCTCAACAGCCTATTGCAGGCCAAGGCTGACTCGCTGATCTTCTTCCAGCTGACTCTATTAGCCGCAACAGCCCTCCATCGGTTGACTCCCATTATTTTGAGGTCTTTTTCAGCATCGTCCAGCCACCGCGTGGGTGGACGTCCTCTACGACGAATCCCTTCGATTTCTGAGAATGTCACTTTTTTGGTGGGAAAAGCATCGGTGCATCTGTACAGGTGGCCCAACCACCTTATTCGTGATGCTTCTATAGTTCTTACAATATCGGTCCCACCTTATTTGCTATATTTTCTATTGATTTCATGATTGAATAAAATCCTCCACTCATTATTCACTTGGATGGGTCCAAAAATCTTCCTCAAAATATTTCTTTCAAAGATCAATAGCTTTCCCTCCTCTGTCTTAATGAGGGTCCAGCATTCACTACCATACAGAACAATTGGCCTGATTAGGGTTTTATGTAGGTTCAATTTTGTATTTATAGAAATTAACCTAAATTTGAATTGGCTTCTGAGGCCATAAAAGCATCTATTAGCAAGAAAGATTCTATTTTTAATTTCGATTTTTAAATCATTGTTACATGAGATCAAAGTTCCTAAGTAACTAAACTGTTTTACCGAATCAAAAGTATAATCACTTATCCTCAAAGGTGTTGGGTCAAAAGTTTTATTTGTTGCAATCAGAAATTTTGTTTTGTGTGCATTAATAATAAGTCCCATTTCCTTTGCCGCATTCTTAAGCGCTACAAAAGCCTCAATGATAGATCTCTTCCTATGATATCAATGTCATCGGCAAAGGCAAGAAGTTGAATTGTTCTATGTAGGATAGTACCACTGGTCTTTATACCAGAGTCTCTGATATAAAGACCAAAGCAATGTTAAACAATGAGAATTATAAATACGACTGTGAAATATTCTCTGGAATGATTATCAATCTTTCGCTACTTTTGGCAATTATATTAAGCTATATATATATCAAATATGTTGATTTATATTATTCTTCCAATATTAACAAAAATAATTACAGTTACATTAATCACAATAAAAATGAAATAAATATTTTAATATTCAAATTAAATTTCTCATTTACTAGTCGATTGAGCAAAAATGATGAAATCTCCCCCTAATTTGAAGAGACAATAGCTAAAAGCAATCTGCAAAAATCAAAATTTCATTACGAGTTAATAAATTAGATCATTTAAAACCGAAACGTTAACAATGGGGTATTTTTTCCTTGGTTCTTTGGGAATACAATTGAAACCAATCGCCC